>CBVK0100099195.1:14134-27173 GCA_900067695.1 Picea abies
TAACTGTTTATTTATTTCCTCTTGCTTTATGACCTGTGCTTGAGTGACCTTTATTTTTTTATTAGCTTCCTCTAAGCTTGCTTTCATTTTTTGAATTTCTTGAATGTCATTTAATCTAGCTCATTCTAGACCCTTTTCTATCTCCCAACTGATATTTCTTTCAGTCTCTTTTAATTGACCCTGTAGCTGAGCTATCCTCTGATCTTTCTGCTCCAACATAGTTTTCAAACTACCAACAGAGTATAAATTCGTCAACGCTAAATCTCCCATTGTGCCCGCTATTTCTGTAGCGAATTCTCCCTCTTTAAGTTTTTGTCCATCTATAATGATTTTGTGCTTTTTAATCATTATATCTCCTCTTGGATGCATCTCCTATTTCAGGATAGCCTTCCTCCTTTTACTGAAAAAATAATTAGATGAAGGAATCTCATCCCTAGAAATATGTTCAAGATCACTAACGTATAGAGCTCCCTCATGGGGGTTTCCATAAGTAGACTGCAATGGAGTCAAAGAAGTAATAGGACTTCCAAGTTCTGTCGATGTTGTTCCTCCTACTTTTTTCAGAAAACTCTCAGGGATTTTTGAAGGTGTTTCCAACTCCTTTCCTTTCCCTGCCTCTGATTTTTCTGTCTGAGGGACTCCTGTTTCCTGTGAAGGCATTTCACTCTCCTTCATTTTTCCCTTTGTATTTGATTTATCCTGTACATATGTTTCAAAGCCTGGGGGAGGCCCTTCCTGCTCTAGAGGAGGAGTCGTGGATTCACCTTGCAAAACGTTTAGCAAACAACTTCGCCTGTGACTTTGGAAGGATATAAAACCAGTCTGCAAGTTGGGTGATAAGGCCCGTACCCTATTCAATACCTCCTCATAAGTTTTAACCTCCTTGAATATATCATCATTAACAGATGTTTCGTGCTCATAAGCTTTCATATTACAATGCATCAAATGTCTGGTTACTAATTGATAAGGGTCATGCTTTCTGTGCTCAATATCTACTAGTTTTATTTCTTCTAGTGCTTCAGAATCCACTTTAGAATGGCCGAGGTTTAGTAATGAAAATTTCTCGACATACACAGGGAAGATTGGACATGATTTCTTTTGAGCTGCTTTTAGCTCTATTCCAATACCACCTTTCACTATTTGATGTGCTACCTCCCTCAATACCAGTCTGTCCGGGAGGAATTTCGGAACTGCGTGAGGGGGGATTGAGCACCCATAAACCCTAACGTAAGAGAAGTTTTCATCAACAAACCAGTCAGCTATTGCTTTGGGATTTTCTGAGACTGTCTCAGAAATGCGAGGGGGTTCATAGCCATAAAACATTTTATGCATTGGAATTATTATAAAATGACAAATTTCGCAAAATGCATTCTTAGTATTTTCTTCCCATAGCACAGAGTGATACTTGTGAATGGGTTCAGGGCAAGTCATGTTCCAACTCCAATTCATTAAGGGAAAAGGAGTCACAAAGCAAACTGCATCCATAATGTATGCTGACATATAAAAGGCCACTGGTTGACCTTTAGATTTTACAACTCTATAGTTTGAAACTTCTTTAGCTAGGTTATCAGACAGAATCTTACTCCAGTTGAAAGTATATCCTTCTGAAGCTTCTTCTAAAAAGGGCACCCATGCTACAGGAAAATGACAGGGATTCTTTTTCCCGAAAAGTCTACACGTCATAATTGCTACATAGACCATGTATTCGTTTAAAGATGTTGTGGCATAAACCCCATGGGTATCGGCCCTAAACTTTGATGGACATCTCCACCATTCTCTGATTAAATCAGGATAAGTTTGGTCTGCCTCAATACACTCTTTCCTTTGAAATTCAACTAAAAACTCGGAATTATAAGTGTACTTAGGATTTGGTGAGAGCTTATACATTACTTGTATATGTTCTTGCCTGAATGAGCCGACAACAACCCCTTGATCATTTAATATGCTCCTCATCGGAATATCAACCTTTTCCAAGGCCCATTTGATCATGTCGTTATACGCTATAAGCTGAGGGCACGCCACGATCTTATGAAGCTCTGATTCTGCTATATCTAGAAAGTGATTCTCGGAATCAGTAGGAGAATTCTTGATTTCGTATTCCAGGAATTCAGAGATTTGTGTCCAATATTTAATTGAGTCGATAGCGTGTGGCGTAGTGTCGGATATGATATCTCCTTCCTCTGTATATTCACTCTTCTTCAGTTCCTTCTTTGGTGCCATGACTTTAAGTTAGATGGAAAACCTGTCACAGAAAAGGAGTGTATGAGCTCGATTGAATGTGTCTTACGCTTGATAGTATGAAACAAAATATGTTGTGAAACACAAACCTTCAAACTCTCTTTTAATTCATTTAACGATGTAGGTATTGACTTAGTTGACAAGATTTCAATACATTGAATGCAGTGGATATTTACTAAGATACGCATTAGTGTCACATATCATTAGTTATCCTTTATTAAAGTGGTCGTATTTTGGTGCTTTTGAATTCAAAATTCGGAAAATTTCATTCGATCAAAAACCAAAATGTGAACAAACCTAAAAATTTGATTGTCATTAATTATGCTTCCAAAACAGAGTTAATTTAGACTAAACACAGATTAAGAGTCGAGATTTTGCGTTTTGGGATTTTGGGGATCATGTTGACGAGAGGTATGTTATCACTGAATCCCGATTTCCGAAATTGTGAAATCACGACATGTTTAAATTAGGACTTAATTTCGTTTTAGTAAATTAATTAATCAGTATTAAACCCACTTTGATTATTTCGTGGTTTCGGGGATTGTGTTGACAAGAGGTATGTCATCGCTAAAATCCAATTTCCGAAATTGCGAAATGATTAACTTAAGCCTTAAAATTTTGTATTCGTGAATTGATTAATCAAGATTAAGGACTAACTTCCAAAACAGGATTAATTCAGTTATGGGTCGGGATTTCACGTTTCTGGATTTCAGGGATCGTGTTGACAAGAGGCATGTTATCGTTGAACCCCGTATCCCGAAATTGCGATATGATTAATGTAATCTTTAATAATTAGTAACTTCCATATTTCGGGAAATCGAGGATAGAGATTCTGCGATTGGAAATGCATTAAAACATATGTTCTTAGTAAACCCCAAACCTTGAAAAACTTTTAAAGGTTAGTCTTAACTCCTTTAGGGTTTAAGATTTTCGTGATTTAAAAAATAACTTTACAGCAAGTGCGTCAGGACTTTTATAACACTTTTGGATTTTTTGCCTTTAATTATTTAAAGAATAAAGTTTGTCGGGATTTTGGTACCGGCCTTTTGGAAATGATAGTGAGGGTTATGCTTCGTGAAAAACCGAAACCCGAAAAAGGAAGGTTTTAGTTTTGAAGATAAAAAATCTAATATTTGTTTCAACACCATAATCAAAAGCCAAATTGGTTCTTTCATCTGTAACAACAGAGCTGCAGGAGAATAAGCCAACAATCTCTTGAAAGAGATGAATTTCAGTCTGAGTTTCCTGTGGAATTATGACCCCTTTGGCATCATATCAGAAATCAGGCTCAAACATAAGACTTCTCCTTATGCTCATGTACCAAATCCTGAGATAGAAAAGTTTATGAATCAAACAGACTGGTAGGAAAACACATTGTTAGAAACTGAAGAAGAACCTCCCATTGTCACTGCTTCTCATACCATCACTCCTAAATTAAAAGAATAAAAGATAGTGAGGAAATAATTTTCACCATCAATCACAGAGGTGTCAGCTGAGGACTTCCAAGTTTACAGGAAAAGGACTAAGTCTAGCCACACACCAGATAGGTTTAGAGAAGGAGAAACACAATCCACTATAGTTATGGAGGGACCACATTCATCAGTTTTCTTAGGCATCAAACACATAGTGCCCACATCCTCATCCAAGAAGCAAGAAGACACTACACTACTAGCTGAGTCCTCCTACGAAACAACAAGATCAATTATTTTTGACAAATACAAAATGATCAAGCAGAAGAATGAACTTCTTAATAGCAACACATATGCCCAGTTTTGGAAACATACATCTACAACTTAGCATAGATTATTGTCTACATTTGACACAGAGAAGGGAAGAATGCAGATGGCATTCTTACAAGCACAGGTCCCTCATCCCAAGGCAGCTTCTGATTACAAGAAATCATCTTTTGAGTTTGATGTGAACGAGATTCATCCAGCAGACCAACTAGACATGGATAGGAAAACAAGGGAGATGATTTTCTCCACTCAACAAACATTTCACTAATGACCTCAAATTTGTAGGTATCTTTGAACAATGTCCAATCCCAACTAAAACTGGAAAAGATATCATCATTGGCAAAAGATAATAAAATCAAATCCCTAGAGGAGTTGGTGTTGAAGATTGGTTATGACCCCTCTAATGTCAAGCAAACCGAGGAACTATTGAAGAATAAAAATGATGACATATCATCTCTGAGAAAACAATTGAAACTTCCAGCCATTAAGATTCACAAGCAAAGGAAATGGATGAAAGTGAAGGACACAAGGAGGAGATGCTGAAATTAATAATGGAGCAAAATGCACAAATAAAGGAGATGGAAGTTGAGTTATACAAGTTGATTAAAGAGAAATAACAAAGTGTGAAGATGGTTGTTATCCCACTGGATGTAGTTCCTCTCATAGGATTTAGTACAACAACAACAACCACATCAGTCGAGATTCCATCATCCATCCCAGTGAAAGTTCCAGATGCCTCTGAGAAGCTGGTAAAGTCTATGGAGGATATGTCACTACAAGGGGAGGAAATCCAAAAGTTGAAAGAAGAGGTTAAAAACCTCCAGGACCTAAATTCCATGTTCCAGGCCAGTTATAACACATAAATGCATAAATCACAAAGACTCAGTCAAGAATTATAGAAGTTGCAGAAGGAGACTGTCATGGCTAAAACAATGTGTGAGGCCAAGGAAAACATCTGGATGGACATCAACAAGTCAATGGTAGATATATGGCCATTCATACAAATTGTCTTTGAACAACATGAACTGGTACAGAAGGCCAGACAAGCAATTGAAAATATAAGGAAAGAATTAGGGGAGAAGCCTATAGAGGCCACTGATCTCATCAGGTTCCTAAACTCCAAGACCAAGCAGGAGTTGGAGGCATTGGAAATTGAAGACAAGCCAAAGACTATCCTTGAGGTCAAGAAGGTCTTGACCAAGAAAGGATTGATGTTGTAGCTAGAGGAGAAATATCAGATGATGTACATTGGAGTACAAATAGTTTTTAGCAAGGTTGACACACTGCACAAGAAGGGATTCCCTGGATTACTAGTGATAAATGATACACTCATCGCTCTGTCAGAATACAAGAAAAAGATCAGCACAATGGAAAAGGATGGGTATAAATTTGCAGGCATACAAGGAAGCATTAAGGATTTCTTAGAAACATTACAGTTGGACCTAAGCATCCAACATGAGATAAAGTATATTTTTATTACAAATCCTACTTTTTCCAAGTACACTAAGATGGACGAAATATACAAAAATTTACTCAAGGTTTCCATCCCTAGTCAAAAGAGATGGGAAGACCTGTGCTCTTTACTTGAGTAAAAGTAATGTGGATTTCTGAGTCAGCATAATGAAGACGGTCAAGTCAAAGTGATGAATCACCAACTACTTCCCCCAGAATCAGCACCAAGGATTCGAATAGATTAACAACATTCCTATTATTTTGTAATTTGTAATCTAGTTAGTTAGATTTTTTCTCCACAATATCCTACTCATTAATTAGAGGATCAGATGTAACTATTGTATAAATACTTCTGACTTCAAAGTATTAAGGGTTGATTTTTGAGCCCAATGAGCTGTTTGTGTAATCTTTTCAAAGGGATCGACCAGTAATAAAAAGGCTATTCACATGAATCTTGCATTTGATCGATTGGTGATGTTTATATTTCTCAATTAAATGTTCTACTTTTCTCTATGATCATTATGTTTTCATTTTCTAATCATTAAAAGGAAGTTAACGAACTGAATTTTTTTGGTGCACTCTGTCTCTGGTCTTTTGATGGTATATATATTCTTCATATCAAGTTAAGTAAAGAAATTCGTGATCGCTTCTTTGCTCAGCGAACTCTAACATCTTTTTTTGTCTATTTCACCTCATTTAATCTTAATAGATCCAACTGACTCACTACCTTTCCCTATGAAGGAACCTCATAAAATCTTCATCTGATTCCAATATTTAATATAGACCCCATAGTCCAATGGAAGTTTAATGCAATTCTTCAGCCAACTTTTATAAACAAACAAACAAACTCAGATCTTCTTAACTAGCCTAATATCTAAAACCTAAACAATTCTAAAACATACAGAGAGATCCCTCTTTGAAACTGGCAGGGCTAGATCCCAGTCTCAAAAGTGGTTTTGGTAAGTTACCTCTGTCAATTTATTCTACCCTTGATAACCTATCAGAATTACAGAGTTCTAACATAGTGGCGACCATACTGGGGACTCGAACAAATTTTCCAACTTTTCAAATTGTCTCCACTAGAAAACTTTATTTCTGAAAAATTAAAGATCTAACTTTCAAGAGATAAATGTTTAGAGGTTGTTGAAATTTGTACATATTAATTTAGTTTTCTTAAAGTTTTAAGTTCTGGCTCCAAAACGAATTAACACCAGATCTCACCTTGATCCAGAACCTGTAACAATTGTAGATAATCCAGAAAAAATAATCAGAAAAAGAAACATGGTAGAAGGTCAAGGGAGTAGCAGTCCTCTTCATAGGGCCACTTCTCTTCCAAAGAAGCTTGTCACAATCCAGGACATTGAGTTTGACCTACCTTTTGAGCAAAGCCTCTTCAAAACCAAATCTGATAGCTTTGTGGATGAAATAGTACTAGATCAAACCATCCTCCAACCTAGAACCCTTGAAAGGCTCTCTCGTGGGATAGATTTTGATCAGCGGATCCTTCAAGAGTTTGATAAACTACAATATCTAGCATCAAATCTTGACCAAGCTTTGTATAAGTCCAATTTTCAACAGTCTGTTGAGATTTCTGCCATTTCTATTGTTGCGGCTTCTGTCAATCCTCAAGCATCTCAGTCTATACCTCCAAGCCCTGCTTCCTCCACATATTTTGTCACTTCTCCACCAATCATACAGGTTTTCATCTAGCCTCCTCCACTAATCATGGCTGCGAGATATGATCCCCTGGTGTTAGATGCTCCCTTACATAACATGCCCTGGGACTCTCAAACCAGGATTCCTCAATTTGATGGTATTGGAGCCCTTAATGCACAGTAGCACGCAAATAAAATGAATGATTTCTTTTATTTATAGGAATTTTATGAGGAAAATGTCCAAATGAGACTCTTTTCACAAAGTTTAACCGGTGACATTAAGAAATGGTTTAAAGCATTACCCGCTGCTAGCATTGCTGATACTGTTGCTTTTAACCAAACCTTTCTCAATAGATGGGAGGTAAAGAAAAACCCTCTCCAAATTTTATCTGAATATGAAAATATCAGAAGGAACCAAGGGGAAATTACTTTACAGGACTATTGCACTCATTTTAATAATATATATAATGCAATTCCTGTTGATATCAAACCTCCTTAAGGTTTGGCCTTGATTAAGTTCCCTGATGGATTTGATCCTCATATGTCCTACCAATTGAGAGAAAGAAACTCTGCCACTCTGGAAGATATGCAGAAAAGTGTTGTGAGTGTTGAAGAAAATCTATTAGCTAGGAGAGCTAGGAAAAGAACATAAAGGAGAGTCACAATCAAGGAAGAACCTTCCACCTCCACTGCAGATGCTAAAATAGATTCTTTGGTTAGAACAATGAAGAGAATGATGGAGAGATTGGAAATCACTTAAAAGAACCCACCTAGAGAGAATCAACCTTCCCCTCAAATAAAAAAATCCCAACTTCAGGAGAAATCCTCCCCAAATTAGACAAAGAGAGCTGAGAGAACAATAAGAACAGAGAGGTCCTGATCAGAAAATCAGGCCATCCTTTCAGGAAAACTATGTTGATGATGGGGAAGAAACTATAGAGGGACTAGATGACATTCACATAAATCTTATGGGGGTTAATGACAATGATTCCATGTTTTTCACTCAGGAAGAACATGAAATTTTTCTTCTTTCACAGACCGAAGTAGATGAGGAAGAGTCATTACAACAAGCCTTCGAAAATTCCATAATGGAAGTCCACAAACAATACAACTTGAGTAAAAATTCTAATGACAACCCAAGTAAGAAAGCTTCTAAAACTAAGAAGACCTTCGATATTGTTCCTAAGAAAGTTCCTAAAAAGAAAAACTTAGAGGCTCCTACAAAAATATTGCCTGACTCCATACCAAGAATAGCTCAAACTAAGGTTGCATCCACAAGTCATCCTAGTACTTCTGCACGGAAAAATGTGGTTGACAAATCAGATTTTCAGAGTCAAAGTAGAACTCCTACCACACTCATCCTGGAAAGTGAATTGGCCAAGTTGAAAATACCTATTCCTCTATAATAAATGATGAACAATAATGCTTATAGATCGCAAGTGATCAAAGCCTTGAACATAGAACCAGAAGTAGGTACAGACACTGTGAACATTGTTGATGATCAACCAGAGATTTTGTCTGGTCCTGAGGTTGAGGGACAAACTAGCAATGGTTATGTTCCTCCTTTTTACATCAGTTTAAATATTCATGATAAGACATTACACAATGCCATGTTGGATTCTAGCGCTTCTCACAATCTTATGCCCAAGGAAGTGATGGAGAAATTAGGGCTTGATATCACCAGGCCTTACAAAGAATTATACTCCTTTGATTCAAGCAAATTCAAATGCATAGGTCTGATCAAAGACTTGTGTATTACCTTGGCACAAATCCTAGCCAAAAGCATGGTAATGGATATTGTTGTTGCAGATATTCCTCCAAAATGTGGCATGTTATTACCTTAATCATGGGATGCCAAGTTAAAGGGTACCTTACAACTGGACATGTCATATGCCACCATCCTAGTGTTTGGTCAGCAGAGAAGGATGTACAGAGAGACTTTGATGAAATACATGGTCAACAGTCAAGAGAAGCCACATAACTATCCCTTATACTGTGTTCATTCTGATCTAGACTCCTTCATTTTATATAATGATGGTGACATGGATAATCAAATTTCACAATTGGAAGATGATGTGTATAACCTGGAGGAATGTAAAGCAACTCCCGAGGAAGATAAAACAATGACAATACAAACTGATGAACCAACAGAACCTCTCTGGAGTTTAGATTTCGATGGAGCTGTCAGTAAATAAGGATCTAGAGCTGGGGTGTGGGTACATAATCCAAAAGCAATGTATTCAAAAATCCATTCTTATAAATTAAATTTTCAGTGCACCAACAATATAGCTGAGTATGAAGCATTGATGCTTGGCCTGAAATTGTTGAAAACGCTTGGTGCCAAAAGAATTTCAGTCAGAGGTGATTCTGAACTTATCATTAAATAGATCAAAGGTGAGTATTATGTCAAACACCCTAGACTCAGGGCTTATAGCAATGTTGTTTTGGATTTTTTACAATGTTTTATTGAATATGACTTGCAGGTGATTCCTAGAGACCAAAACATACTTGCAGATGGACTAGCTACTTTGACAACCACTTGTAAAATACATTTCCATCCAAATCGCCAATACACAGTAGAGCTGAAATGCAGACCTATTGTCCCAGACAATATCGGGTACTGACAAGTGTTTGGTAATGATGAACACATGAATTTCTTGCAGTCCAAAAATGAATTCGAGTGTGAAAACATTGATGTAGATAGTGATAATGATACTGTAAATAAACTAGATTCAAAAGAAATAAATGAAAAAGAAGAAAATTCATATTTTTTGCAATTAAAAGATAACATCCTGCCTAGAGGGTTAGTCCCATTGGAAGAACTGTTTGATTTCAATGATGTAGCCAAAAAGACAAAAATTGAACCTACTGGGAAAGATGTTGAGGAATGTAACATAGGAACAGATAAGGAACCTAAAATGATCAAATTATCCGAATCTTTACCTCTTGAGAAAAAAAACAGAAATGTATTGAAATGTTCAAAGAATTTGTAGATGTTTTTGCTTGGAGCTATGAATATTTGAAATCTTATGACACCAATATCATACAACACAAAATCCCTATAAAATAAGATCATAATCCTTTCAAGAAGAAACTTAGGAGAACTAACCCCAAGTTGATGCCCCTAATTGAAAAGGAAATTAAGAAAATGTATGATGCTAAAATCATTGTTCCTCTAAGGTTCTCAAAATGGGTTTCTAATCTAGTTCCTACTAGAAAGAAGAGTGGAGAAATCAGGCTCTGCATTGATTTTAGTAACCTCAACAAAGTCTCACTTAAAGACAACTATCCTCTACCAAAAATGGATCATATCTTGAAAAAGGTAGTTGGATCTAGAAGAATATCATTATTAGATGGTTTTTATGGCTATAACCAAGTCCTTGTCCACCCTGATGACCAAGAGAAAATAGCGTTCACTACACCCTGGGGCACTTTCATGTATGTGAAAATGCCCTTTGGTTTAATGAATGTTGGTGCCACATTAAAAAGAGCAGTGGACATTTCTTTTGTGGATGAACTTGGGAGATTTATTGTCATATACTTGGATGATGTAACTGTCTATTCAAAAATTGATGAGGAACATTTACAAAACCTTAATAAAGTTTTTGAAAAGTGCAGGAAATTCGGAATCTCATTAAATCCCAAGAAAACTTTGTTTGGTTTAGAAGAGGGAAAACTGTTGGGACACATTATATCTAAAGATGGAATCAAAATAGACCCTAGTAGGATAGAGGCCATACAGAAGATAGACCATCCAAGAAACACTAAGGAATTTCAATCATTCATAGGGAAAATAAACTTTCTGAGAAGATTTATCCCAAATTTAGCAGAACTCCTCGGAAACATTACAAACATGCTTTAAAAAGATACAAAAATAAAATGGAACACATAAGCTAAGCAATCTTTTGATCAAGTGAAACAAGCATTAACACAGGCCCATGTACTAATTAGTCCCGATTATACCAAATATTTCTACTTATTCTCTTTCGCTTATGAACATGCCATTGCATCAGACCTTTTGCAGAAAAAAAGTGAAGATTGTGAATAACCTATAGCATTTTTCAGCAAATCATTGAGGGATACGGCATTGAACTACAACATCATGGTGAAATAGGGTTTTGCCTTGGTAAAAGAAATTAAGGATTTCAGAGTATACATTCTCCATTCACATATCATTGCTTATGTTCCTAATGAAGTGGTGAAAGATATTCTGACTCAAGATAATCCAGATGGTAGAAGAGGGAAATGGATTGTTGTGATCCTTGAGTATGATATAGAAATCAAACCAACCAAGCTGATCAAGGGTAAAGGATTAGCCAAACTAATGACTAAATCAAATTTTCATGCTTTAGACATAAATTTTCTAACTGCAGTTGATAAACAAGGAGAGTAGGCGACTCCACATGTCAAAGAGGTATTCTCAAATTCTCCATGGTACGCAAACCTTATCTTTGTATTACATCATTTACAAGCTCCTCCTAGTTTGAAAAAAACTAAAGCTAGATTATTAAAACTTAAATCTTTGAAATATTGCATTTTGAATGGAAATCTTTACTAGAAAGTTACTGGGGGAATTTTACTGAATTTTTTATTGAAAGATGAAGCTGACAAAGCTTTGCAGGAGTTCCATGAAGGAGACTGTGGGGGACATTTAAATTGGAAGGCTACTGCTAATAAAATTCTTAGGGTTGGTTTCTACTGGCCAACCTTGTTTGCATATGTCCACAAAAAGGTAACCTCCTGTCATAAATGCCATATATTTGAAGGAAAAAGGAAAATTTTTCCTTTACCTTTGAAGCCTATTTCGGTTGAAGCTCCATTTCAGCAATGGGGTTTGGATTTTATTGGAGAGATTCACCCACCTTCATCAAGCCAGCATAAGTGGATCCTCACAGCTATTGACTACTTCACCAAGTGGATTGAAGTTGTACCCTCCAAACAAGCCACTGATGTTGTGATTATTAAATTATTGGAAACTAATATTCTCTCTCGATTTGGATGCCCCAGAAAGATTATCACTAATAATGCAGCAGCTTTCAAATAAAAAGAGATGATAGAATTTTGCAGTAAGTATCATATTACTTTAGGACACTCTACAACCTATTACCCTCAGGGAAATGGATTGGCAGAGTCTTCAAATAAGAGTTTGTTCAATATCGTCAAGAATATTTTGTAGGAAAATAAGAAGTCATGGCACAACAAGTTGGTGCATGCACTTTGGGAAGACATGATGACTACAAAAAGGTCAATTGGTATGTCTCCATATCAGTTGGTGTATGGAACAGATGTTGATTCTCCTACCTCTTTGGGTGTTCCTGTTATGAATCTATTACAAGAAGTATAGGTAGAACCTAATGACATCCAAAGAAGGATAAATCAAATGATACATCTACAACAATCCAGAGAGGAGGTTTATAACCAGACCCAGGTGATTCAAGAGAGCATCAAGAAAATCTATGATAGAAGAACCAAGGATGATGACTTCAAATTGAGTAGTGTAGTACTGAAATGGGATTCAAGAAATGAAGAGAAGGGAAAGCATGGAAAGTTCGACAATTTATGGAAAGTCTCTTTCATAATCTAGGCTTGCAGAGAAAAGAATTCATTCCTAATCAAGGACATGGATGGAGAAGATCTACCAGGAGGACCTATCAATGGCAGAATGCTCAAACATTATGTTCCACCATAATGAAGATATTTTTCACTCATCTCATTATACAAACCATTTTTACTTTTATGTCATGTGTGGGTGATTTTTATCAGATGGTTGAAGCCCGAAGAGAAGGCCCTAAGCCACTGATCAGGACCACCAGGTTTACAGTTAGAATAAAGAAAATCAGGATGCAAAAAACGGATTGGAGAAGAATATTCAAGGCAGCAGGTAGTTGTTTCTTGGCACCTCACAAGGATGGCACCATCCCCAAGTGGAGCCACTATTATAACGTGAGATCGGAAGAG
>CBVK0100099196.1:3952-27172 GCA_900067695.1 Picea abies
TCAATGCCCTGTGATACATCTCGCCAACCTCCAATAGGTAATCCCTATCCATCAACAACTGCTGGTAGTCGACCCTCATCACAATCACTCTCTCCCTGAGTGTATGGAAGTCATTAATGACAAGTCCCCCATATAAACTATCATGTGCCATCGAGGCCCTCCAACAATAACTTGCCACCAATGCATGTGTATCATCAATGCATCTAGTGACTGCCATGATCATGCCCTCACTGACTCTCAACTGTCCTGCAAAGTGTCATGACTCCTGGTCACAATCCTGTTGAGGTGCTACCTCATGCCTCTCACTGCTAGTGTCAACAATGGAATCCCCAACAACACACTCCTCAAAATATAAGGCACTGAACTGCCCACTATCCCCTGTGCTACTAAGTCCTCCTGCATGCCACTGCACGCCATCACCAACTGCGGCCCCTATCTGAATCGCACCATATCCTGTATGGGCAGTTGTATCCTCCTGTGCACTCACCCTACCAATATCTTTTGCGCCTGGATCCCATACAGATGTGTCCAGACACATGCTATGGTCATTCCGACCAATAAGGAGTGCATCCTCATCACTGTAGATCGATCCTGGGAGTGAGTGTCTCAACAAGCTGTCGCTCTCCACAACTTGGTCCATCAATGGAATCTCCAAGAGTGGTGATTCACTCTCCTCATACTGACAGGTATGTGTAAGGTCAACTATATCCAAACCATACCTCTCCTCATGGGTCTGCAGATCCATATGTTCCTTGTGTACAATCCCCACACAAGGCTCCTCTACCATATCAGGAATGACACTGATATCCTCATGTGTCGTAGCTAGCATAGGTGACTGAGAAGATGAAAAATGTGGTTCACTCATCATAGGAAGCTCATCATTCTCCATACATGACTTCCTGGAGCCATGTCCACACCCACCGGTAGTTCATCCAACCTCCTAAGCTCATCATGTTTAAGTGCCAACACATATGAATCCTCACAAGTGTCACCACTATGTTGAAGTGTTGAATCCTCAACATTACCTGATGGGGAAGATGAAGGATATGCGATATCATCCTATCCCTCCAACTGTCCCTCAAATGCGCAAGACTCACTACCCTTATCGAACTGCTCTAAATAGGCATCTATGGTTGCATTCACATGCATCTCTTAATCCTCATTGTCATAGTGCACCTCAACAATGTGCACCTTCCCTTTACCCCTGCATCGGTGATTTGGCTTCCAAAGAACTTTGCAATTGTAGCAATGCTCCCTGCATCTAATGGGTGTAGGCTCCATCTGTGCTCCTGTCAATCCACTCGCTGGTAATGATGTATCTACATCCTTATCTGATTTTCCCCTTAGGCTGGCAAGAAAACCAGCTCTGATACCACTGTAATGTTCCTGACTTGGCTAGTCTAGGAAACATTGCTAATGCGTGTGTAGGATCAAAGGTTTACAGCATATAAATGATCATACAAATAATAAACACGACAAAGGACTGCAAAGTTTGTATTATGATATCTCTGTAGATTACAAAATGGCCGAATGCCGCTGAATAAACTGACAATACTCGACTAGATCAACAGACAAAGGATCTTAGCCGGAATACAAATAAGCAACTGCCGCTGAATAAAATAACAATACTCGGCTAGCTCAAAAGACAAAAGGATCTTAGCCAGAATACAAATAAGCAACTAAAAGATAATACCCGGAATATGGGAGCACTGTGGAATCAATGAAGAATGATGGAAGACCTGGATGATCTTCCCGATGACTAGGGTGTGTCTTTCAACACCGAAATCAGCCAACTAGTGTCTTCCTCTTGGAATACACTGAACTATCTCTCCTGAGATGCGCCTCTTCTCCTCAATAACAAGTCATAATCTGCATAATGTTGAATTAAGTCGCTGACCCTTCCTTTATAGCTTTCCAAAACCCTAAATCCTTGCTGAAACCCTAATTCACTGTTGACTTCCAAAACCCTAAATCACTGTTGAAACCCTAATTCACTGTTGACTTCTTCCCTCCAAGTGACTTTTACTTTATCTTATTATTCCATGATTAAATCACTTAATTAATTAATTAATTAACCATTTTACCTCTGAAAAGTGATTTATCCATCCTTATGGCTTCTCCAGCCACTGAAAGTCACTTCTCACCATCTTATCCTATAGTGCTCTTCTTCCTGATTCCGATGAGCTATCACACTAAGAGGTTTCTCCAAGTAATATGCCCATTATGACCTTCTTTTAATTAAGATATGACCCATAATAACTCAAAATTACGGAAATCGTCGGAATGCAACAAAACCAAAGCCAAGCTGTGCAGAATGGATCCTGATGATGAACAATGCAAGTCGGGCCCAAATAAACCCCTCAATATCTCCCAAACTCTCTGTCACCCCTATCTGGCTACTCGGGTAGGCATAACACTCTGAAATGTTGTAATGTTATACTGTCCCAAAATGGGGACATTACACTAAAGACATTAGTCAATGCAATGCAACAATCTACCAAAATCAAAAGGATCATTTGCAATCAGAGTCATTTATTAAAACACCCTAGATAGAGGTGCATAAAGTATAGGTTATCCAAGAATGTAATTCAATAAGACTTCGAGAGCCATTTATTAAAATACCCTATATAGAGGTGCATAAAGTATAGTTTATCCAAGAATGTAATTCAATAAGACTTCGAGAGCTCTGCGGCAATAAGACTATGAACTTATTAACCAATAGCATTTCTTATAAAAAACAGTTTAAATATTACAAAAATAATTGTTTTGTTTCTCCTATGTACAATGTTCTTGGAAAATATTAGAAGTCAAACTCCAACTAATTGATCGTCAACGATCAATCCATCGCTAGAGTCCTGGCCTTCAACAGGGACTAATAACTTGAACAATATCACGATATTAAGAAAGGCATTCCATACATTATGCCTTTCTAAGCTACTCAACTTTATTCTTAAACTATGTATTGATATATCATATGATAAATTAGAATGGGACTTCCCAAATTTTTTCCATTCTGCAAAAGCATCTCCTGTCAGAGTATTGTATGTAGATAGGATTTCCAATAAATTACTAAAAACTTTGGAGTTGATCTTCTCTGAGAAGACCATGTTATTGAATTCTCTCAAATTTATTCTTAAACTACGTATTGACATATCATATAATAAATTAGAATGGGACTTCTGAATGTTGATTTTTTCCATTCTGCAAAAGCATCTCCGGCCAGAGTATCCTATGCAGATAGGATTTCCAATAAATTACTAAAACTTTGGAGTTGATCTTCTCCGAAAAGACCATGTTATTGATTGAATTCTAACAATTACAATGGAGATTAGACAAATAAAACAAGTGATGTATGGTAATTTAGTTCCTGTAGATGTAGATGAAATTTGAAAATATATAATAAATAATCAAATTTATTATTGAAAATATATAATAAATAATCGAATTTATTATTGAAAATATATAATAAATAATCGAATTTATTATATAACTAAATACATAAATAACAAGGCTACATAGTAGCTTAGTACCTGCCCGAGTTGAGTAGCTTAGTGACATTGTATTGAATATGACCAGCAGAACATAAAAACAAAACATTGCAAATACTTTTTCTGGACCTCTGATTCTTTAGAGGATCTCTACTATTTGAGCAGGACTTTGCAGCCTGATAATATCCATTCCCTGCAGGGTTTCTGTCGTGCAAAAGACCTGGGTAATATCACACCAAGATAGCCATACGTGTGGTTATTGTAAATTTTATTTAAATTTGAAGTTTAAACATATAAATAATTTGAAATTTAAACACATAAATATTTTCTTAATAGCTATATATTTATATGTGTATGAAATTATAAATTAAAGGAAGGTGATGTGTGTTTATGTATATAATGTTTTTTTCTAATTTATTAATTGTACTAAGAAATGACAAAGAAGTGTATTTATAACTTTATCTATATTTGTTGATTGTGTTTTGTTTTAGGGATTGACAGTCTATCATATACACGATAAGGCAGTTGGACCAAAATCAGACCCCAACCCCACAAAGGTAGCAACACTTGCAAATAGGATGTCTCCTATGCAATCATTCATCACAGTCAATTATATGCCCATCTTAAAGACAGCTAGTTGGGATGCTTGATGAAACCCACCCTAGAAAGGCTCTCGAGCGGTCCTCATGAAGCTAATCCTGCGTTTAAATTGGAAATAAATGTAGTTTTAGTTAATTTTTAATGATTCAACATTATAAAATGAATTTCAAGGAGTAAAAGATAGATTATTTAAAAGTGAGCTCGACACAATAGCCTGGGAAGAAATTCTAATATTACTCGAGTATTATGAAAAATATCAGGAGGCAAAGATGACAGAGAGGATACAGGATCGTTCTTAGTGTCGCCTTGAACGCGTAGTTTAAACATTCAGATGTCAGCCCCACTAACGCGTAGTTTAAACGTTCAGATGTCGGCCCCCACTAGGCCCCTACCACTGGCCAACTTTTAAAACATTCGTAGAAGACGTGAGTTTTGGATGTAGCAGGTTCTAGCGATGTATAACAGCTGGATGTTTTCCCTGGCCAAGTGGCAGGCGGTTTGAAACATCTGGCCACTTAAGATATTAAAGATATAAGGGATCAAGAGACAACTGTAGCTGATTTAAACAACCTTCAATTTCAACAACTTCTACTTCAAAGGATTATGACTGGACCTGGATTGCAACAACTTCTACTTCAAAGGATTATGACTGCACCTGGATTGCATCATCATGCATTGGATTTAGGCTTTCAAACAATAGCTCAAGACTTGAGGTTCCTGCTCATGATGGGTGATAATAGCAACACCACCCACTATGGAAACGAAAAATTTGGTGAGCTCATCGTCTCATAGAGACGGATTTGTACAATGATGTTATTAGCATTGAATCCCCATAGCAGGACAAAGTTAGAGCAGAGGTTATGGAGATCACCATAATGGATGGGTGAATCAGTGAAAAACTATCATGTCTATCCTGTCATTTGAGAGGTGCAAGTGACCAACTAGCCAAGACACTCATGTTGTTGGCATAATGATTCAGTAAGCATATACAGATGAGGCAACCACACTGACCAACAAGCATTCTCCACAGGAGGAAAGGCACACAACATCGACTATCCCACTACAAAAACACTGACCTTGGACAACGGGGCAAGCCTGGTTTCATTAAACACAAGCACTGGAATTTTCACCTTCCGTCTGTTCTCCCTGGCCAACAAACACGGCAGTGCCATTGAATCCCCACCTAATAAAGGCTCCTGTTAGTTGCAGGTCGAAAGCTCGGAAAAGACCGATATCAACGCTTCAAGCAATTCGCAATCAACAGAAGGCAGGGGCAACAGTAACAAGTTAAACAACAGCCATATATGTGTTATAACTTATAACAGCCAGCGATATGGATAGAAGATGATGCCTATGAAATCAACCCAAAACGATTCCAAATGACAAATGATGAACAATAGCATACAAGGTTTGAAATTGTATTACTTTTTAGACCATTATAAACGTCCAGGTATGGTCTCCTGTACCAGGGCATTATACATGTATACATGCATTTTGTAAGAATGAAGAAATAAATTTTATTTCACTCAAATTTTGTTTTGTATTGAAAATTTGAAATTTTATTTACTCAGTAGTAGACTTTGTAAGCCTGGTTAAGATTGGAAACAAATGATAGGGGTACATACCTGCTAAAAAATCTCAAGCTACACTATATATGTTTTTGAATGACGACCTTGTAATAGAATTTAGAGTTACAGCTATAAAATTTACAGTTACAGCTACAGCCACAACCACAATTATAGAGTGTTCGTAGGGCGACATTGTAGAGTTAGCTATAGAATTTACAGTTACAGCTACAACCACAATTGCATAGTGTTTGCAGAGTGTTTATTAGGCAAAATTGTAGAGTTTTTAAAGTACAGAAGCATTATCTGACTTAAACAAAGCATCTTTGATGAATACATACAGTGGGTTTACGGTTCGAGCCCTGCCCAAGTAGGTTTGGCAATGCCCAGAAAAATATATGTCCCTTAAGGCGACTACAAAAGAAGAAGAAATGCGATGGTGTTGAAAACTGTTACAACACCACCGATATGGATTCTGAAGACGTGAGGGCCGCGTAGATACCGGCCATTGACATTCGCATTCTTAGGGTAATAAACCTGGATCCTTGACCAATTTTTGTACTCATATTTATGTGGACATCACAGGAACTGGGTTTTAAAGAGTACTATACACCACACCTGATAATAAGACTTACGCAAACAGGAGATTCATAAGACACCACCGCTCCTCCATAGTAATTCTCATCAATCGCCATGTGTCTTGTCTGTACTTAGTCTTGAATTGGTGAATTTCTTCAACTGGAATATTTATTGGATGTGTCTCCATTGAAAGGCATAACGTTAGTCCATCATTTTCAAACAATTAAAAAAATTGTGACGGTTTCACATTAGGAGTTGTGCTTATGATAGTAGATGCATGCAGAAAGTTGTAAGCTAGCCACTAGTAATGAGAAGCTGTGGAATTTGTCTCAGAGTTTGTACGAGGACTGCCATCAATGTTTTATTGAGCGAATTAGAAATCTTCATATTCTGAAGCAGTGAAGTGCAGTGCATGGTCAAGCTCAAGTGAATAAACAACAAGGGGCATGTTCTCTTGGTCTGGACTGCACTTAGGCTGGTTAGGGGGTGGGTACTACACATGAGAGCCCTGAGCACTGTAGAAATAGTGGGAATATATGCATTCTTGTTATTTTCCAGTAGCCACGTCAATCCTATTAATTTACAGTCTCTGTTGTACATCCCATTGGCCCTGTCTGAGTGATCTCCATCATTTCTTGGCCTCCCCTTGACCTGCACACCAATGTGAGCATCCTTTAAACTCAATAATTTAAAGGGGGAAGAAGGTCCACCCAGGGAAGCTGTGTAACATAGAAAGAAAATACTAGATGTCAATAAGATTGGAACGTCTAAGAATGTGATAGATTCTGGAATAGTATATAGTATAGGATACCTTTTGGAGTGCCTTTAGGCAGTTGGTGCATCCCTGGTAAGAAGGGCTCGTGCAATTGCTCCCCATGGCTCGAACCGTGGACATGGAACCGTGGACATGGGCACGGCTGCGTTATGGTTGTTAGAGAGATTGAAGGCGTTAATGAAACAACTTCATCATGGAAAATTATAGGAAACTTATAATAGTATATTACTCTGTAGGTATTGAACTATTCTATTTATGTGTTTCGTTTAAATCACTACATAAGTGACTTAACGAAGAATTTAACAAAGACGAGAGCCCAGCAATTGCAACTGAGGCTTGGTCGTGAAAGTTATCTTTCCCAAAGCTCCTTTAGCAATAGCCATAACTTCTCTATCCACTCATTATACTTTTTTGATCTCCCATTCCAAGCTGCACCAAAAGGAGGGATCTAGAATACAGTTCATTTGTAGACTTCCCACATATGCTCCTGAGCAGTCCTCCAGTACCAAATCATTCCACAATCCTCCACACCGACCACCACCAAATCATTCCGCAGACGGACACACCTCGACAAACTTACAACTCACCACCCTACAACCCTAAAAAGGAGAAATAAAGAAGATAATACAGAGAAGACGAAATTGGGAAAATAGAACATGAGCAGAGCACAATAGTATTGATTATATAGCTGAGATAAATAGGCTCGAGCAAATCAAGAAACAAAACAAGAGATCCTAACTAACTCGTACAGTTGGCTAGGACAGCGGGCAGTGTACAGTCACACACTGTTGAGGTTACTGATATATTTAACACTCCCTCTTAAACTCAACAGTTACAAACATCAACACTGATAATGCCCAAGTGTTGTCTTTGAAAATCAAAAACGGATTTTCCTAGTGGCTTTGTAAAAATATCTACGAGCTGATCTCGAGAGCCACAGAATTGAAGTGCTATGTCACCCTTATTGACTAGCTCGCGTATGAAGTGAAAACGAGTTTCAATATGCTTGCTTTTCTTGTGAAACACGTGATTTTTGGATAGAGCAATTGTTGAGGTGTTGTCACAGAAGATAGGAGCTAGCTCCTTTTCTGTATGTGACATCATTCAATATTCTTCTCAGGCACACATCTTGACAGGAATCTAAGGTAGCAACGACATGCTCTGCCTTTGCGGAAGATATGGATACAATTGGTTGCTTCTTTGATGCCCATGAAATCAGGTTCGTGCCCAGGTGAAAAGCATGTCCTGAGGTGCTTTTCCTGTCATCTAGGCTTCCTGCAAAATCACTGTCTGAGTGTACCATAAGAGATGATTATCATTAGACTGAGTGTACCATAAGCCAAAATTGAGAGTGCCTACAACATATCTTAGAATCCTTTTCGCCATCTTCCAGTGAGAATCTTTGGGAAATTCCATGAACCTGGAAACAAGACTGGTTGCATACATAATATCAGACCTAGTTGTTGTAAGATACAAAAAACTCCCTACTAAACTTTTGTATAGGGTAGGGTCCACAGTAGGGCCTTCATCTTTCTTGCTCAATTTTGTGCCTAGGGGTATAGGCATTTCTGCTAGATTGCAGTCTTCCATGCAGAATCTTTTGATGATGTCTGCTGCATACTTTTGCTGACACACAAAAATGCCTTTGGTTGATTGGTCAACCTCAATCCCCAAGAAATATTTCATGATGCCAAGATCTGTCATCTCAAACTTTGATTGCATGGCATGTTTAAAACTGGTTAACTCAAGATTTTCGGTATATATCATGTCATCAAGATATAAACATACAATCAGAATTTTACCGTGTTGATCAGTTTTGGTGTAAAGAGTTGGCTCATTTTGGCTTCTGCTAAAACCACTCTTGATCAGGTAAGTATCAATTCTATTGTACCACGCTCTTGGAGCTTGCTTTAATCCATACAAGACTTTCTTCAACCGATACACTTTGGCTGGCTGCTCTCTGACTTCAAATCCAGGTGGTTGATCTACATAAACCTCTTCTTCGAAGACACCATTTAGGAATGCTGACTTGACATCCATCTGGTATACTTGCCATTTGTGTTAAGCTACTATGGCTAAGAGAGTCCTTACAGTGTCCAACCTTGCTACTGGAGCAAAAGTTTCACCATAATCAATACCTGGTTGTTGCGAGAATCCTTTGGCAACAAATCTTGCCTTGTGTTTTTCAATCTGCCCTTTTCATTGAGTTTAGTTTTGTAAACCCACTTGACACCAATACTTTTCTTGTGTCTGGGCAGATCAACAAGATCCCATGTCTCGTTCTTCTCAATGGAGTCAATCTCTTGGTTCATGGCTTGAACCCAATGTGGCTCCTTAGCTGCCTCTTTAAAAGATGTGGATTGACATGACATTAATGCAAAAAGATTGTGTTGATCAATGTCATCCAACTACTGATGGATTTCTCTCAAACTTTGAGTTCTCTGATTTGGAAGTTCAAAGGAAGAGTTTCTGCTGGAAGTTGAGTTATCCTGAGAACTTTCGGATTGTCCTTGTACCTGTAGCCTTGGAAGAGCAGGCTGATGTGTTTGTTGTCCTGAATTCTCTGTGTCTTCAGGATGTGACAGCAATGGATCTTGATTGTCCATAGGCTGATTTTCAAACTCGTTCCAAAACTGATTTTCAAAACTTTTACATCTCTACTGAGAATCAGTTTCTTTGAGATTGGATTGTAGAGCCTGTAAGCTTTTGATGTTTCACTATAGCCAGTAAAGATGCATCTCTCACTTCTATCATCCAGTTTCTTCCTTAATTTGGAAGGTATGTGAGTGTATGCTATGCATCCAAATGTACTGAGATGAGCAACATTTAGCTTTGTCCCACTCCATGCTTCTCAAGGGACCTTCATCTTGAGACGGGTGGTTGGAGATCTATTCAGGAGATACGCTGAGCATGCTACTGCTTCAGCCCAAAATGTATTTGACAAACATTTCTCTTTGAGAAGGCTTCTTGCCATGTTCATTATTGTCTGATTTTTCCTTTCAGCCACTCCATTTTGTTGTGAAGTATACCTTGTTGTAGTTTGCACGATGATGCCTTGTGATTTGCAGAAATTTGCAAATTCTTTGGAGCTGTATTCTCCTCCTCCATCTGACCTGAGGGCTTTTACATATTTTCCACTCTGTTTTTCAGCTTCTGCTTTGAATTCTTTGAACTTTGCAAAAGTTTCAGACTTGTGTCTGAGAAAATAGATCCAACTTTTCCTGCTAAGGTCATCAATAAACGTTAGAAAATAAACGCTACCACCTATTGACTCTGTTTGCATAGGTCCAGATAGGTCAGTGTGAACCAACTCTAAGTGTTGTTTGGCTTGAGTGGAGGATTGTGGAAAACTAGTTCTCTTATGTTTTCCAAGAATGCAAGACTCACATGGGGAATTTTGCTCTTTGAAGACAGGGAGACCTTTGACCATGGAGTGCTTCTGTAGAAGACTTAGACTTTGAAAGGGTAGATGTCCAAATCTTGTATGCCAAACCATAGTTTCATTGGGGGTGGATGCACTTTGTGCATATGATTGAATCAGATGTGCATTTCTGAGAGTCGGGGGAAACATTCTATTCCTGGTCATGTGGATTTCAGAAATCAATTTTTTGTTGGGGGTTTTATCATATATCCTACATGATGCTCCTTCAAAAAGTACCTTATAGCCATGTTCAATTAGTTGTCCAACACTTAACAGATTGTGTGTCAAATCTGGAACATGATAGGCATTGTGTATGTCTTTCTTTACATTTTGTTTAGTAAGAATAGGGGCAGTTCCTTTTCCTTGAACTTTGACTAAAGAATCATTTCCAAGTGTAATATCAGATGAAATTAAAGAATCAATGCATGAGAGTAAATCTTTGTTACCTGTCATGTAATTGCTACAGCCACTGTTCAGCAACCAGAGATCTTTATGTTGTTCTTCAGTCTTGTGGCATGAGAGAAACATACCATCTGAGGTTTCTCCTTCATGATTTGAGACATGCGCTCTGCATGAGAGCTGATCTGCTTGCTTCTTCTGGCATCCAGATACATAGTACCCAAACTTCTTACAGTAATAGCATTGTATGCTTGATTTGTCATTTGATCTGCTCCCTCTGCCTCTTTGAGGCTGGAAGTTCTGATTCTGGTTCTGTTGTCTATGACCTTGGAAATTCTGATTCTGGTTCTGTTGTCTGTGACCTTCACTTGAGTGATGGTTACTTGGACTTCTCCCTCTTCCTCGGTGACCTTTGCCTCTTCCTCTGCCTCTCCCTCTGCTGAAGGAGAATTGAGTCTTGAAGGCATTGGTTGTTGACTCATCTTCAAGATGTAGTCTGGTCTCATGTGTCAACAAAGAGCCCATTAATTCGTCTATTGAAAAATTTGACAGATCCTTGGATTCAAGGATGGCTGTAACAACCATTTCGAATTTCTTTGGTAGACTTCTGAGAACTTTCTCAACAATTCGTTGATCAGGGATGGCTTCACCAATGAATCTGATCTGGTTTACAATTCCCATGACTCTGGTCATAAATTGATCAACGTTTTCAAACTCTGTCATTTTTAAAGTCTCGAAATGCGTCCTCAAGGTCTGCAGTTTGACTGTTTTGACTCTGTCATTGCCTTGGTAAGTTGATTTAAGGATGTCCCAGGCCTGTTTTGAAGTAACAACCCCTGTGATTTTTGAGAAAATCGAGTCATCCACTGAATTTTGAATCCAGAATTTGGCTTTATTCTCTCTATTTCTCTGTGTTGCTTGAAGCAGTTCTCTGTTGATTGGTCATGGCAGTAAGGTCTGTTGGATCTGGTTCCACGTATCCAAGATCCACTGGATCCCAACACTCTTGTACTTGCAAGAAGGATCTCATTCTAAGAGACCAAAACTCATAGTTCTTTCCAAGAAGAATTGGTTCTTGAGTTGGTCCTAAATTGCTAGAGGTGGCCATCTTAAAAAAAAATTAATAGAAAAAATTGTTAGAGTTTTGCGTGCTTACCTGTTTCCTGTGCAAAAAGAAAACCAAGTCAACGAAATCCTCTGTGTGACTTCGGGCCAAAAAAACACGGGTATGACCACTGCATTGGCAACTGTAGCCCCTCTAATGGTGGAATTGGACTTTCTGAGTTTACTCGAGCGCCAAAAAAAATTTGAAGTTTAGCTCCTCATGTGACCGTGGGCTGAAAACCAGGCGCTCTGGGTCTTTGGGCTTCTGGCGTTTTGACGTTGAAGGTCTCAATTCCTCCAAATAGCCGAATGGTCGAATAACGGTCTTATTCCAAAGATTGACGATCCTTGTTGAGTTGAGATCAACGATCCTCAATTACTTCAGGGCTTCAGGTGATATTCCTTTCTAGCCGGTTGCAAGGATCAATGATCCTCATTGATTTGAGATCAACGGTCCACAAATACTTCGGGACTTCGGGCTTCGGGGATTTTTCACTGCTTTTAATCGCAAAACTCACGAAGTGCTGAAGTGGCAAATTTTCCAAAGAGAGATAAATCCAACGGTCCTTAGGCCTTAGCAAATAAACGGCCAAGATCTTCTTCGGAACTCCGACGTTCGGGAGTTTCCGTTTGCTAATACGCGCAATTCTCCGTAGTGCCGAATCGCCGAAGTGTGGGATCTACCTCCACGTGTCCTCTTGTTTTGGACGACCCAGATGAACTCTGGGCTTCGGGCCTTCGGGAGTTCTGGCTTCTCGTATCCGTCTTTCCGTCTTTCTTCTGAAGTGATTATCGACGAAGTGCAAGATCTCCTGCCACATGTCCACTTCGATCAAAGGTCTGGATCTACTTTGGCTCTTCGGAACTTCAGCAGTCCTTCACTCCTCAGCTTCTGCTGGCTTCCTCCCGGAGTACGAGATCGCATGACCCGTGTCACTTGCTTGAAGATCAACGACCGCGAGTGATTGCGGAGACTTAACTCGCTCACTCTTTAATCTCCTTGCCAATCTCCGCAAAGTAAAGATGCTTGTCTGTTGTGGGATCAATATCCGTCATTGATCTGTTGATCTGACAAGATCAACGATCTTGAGCAATTGCGGGCTCACAACTTGCTCGCGCTTTAATTTCCTCTTCGATCGTCGCAATGCGAAGATGCTCGTTCGTAGCGAGATCGATATCCATCGTTGATCTGTTGATCTGAAAAGATCAACGATCCTGAGCGATTGCGGGCTCACTACTTGCAAAAACTTTAATTTCGTTTCCGATCCCCGCAATGCCTCCCCACCGTCAATCTCTCTCCAATGAGATCTGATGGTCCTGACTTGATCTGACAATTGATCTTGCTCACACTCAGATCTACAGCTAAAAGAAATTCTCCTCACCTGTTGGCTCGTCGTCCTTTCTAAGCTTGATTAATGGCTCAGATCTGTTCATAGGGTCGATCTTATCTTACGGCTGATCCTGCTTCTCCTCTGCTGCTTCTGTAAACTTTCTTCTTAAGAAAGAATTTCGCGAAACTTTCACAAAATCTTTAATTGTTCTCTGCTTTCTGCAGTTCTTCTTCCTCGCGCTTGCTGTCTGTAATGATCTTTTGAGCAACTTTGGACTGCAAACTGCTCTCCAAGCTCTGTGAAGAATCTTGCGTCTCGTGCTCTCGTCTACAAGACAATGTAGGCTATGCGCTCTTCTACTTATGATCGGACTGCTCTCCAAGCACTGTGAAGAGGCTTACGTCCTGAGCTCTGATACCATGATAAAATGAGAAGTAAAGAAGATAATACAGAGAAGACGAAATTGGGAAAACAGAACATGAGCAGAGCACAATAGTATTGAGTATATAGCTGAGCTAAATAGGCTCGAGCAAATCAGGAAAAAAAAACAAGAGATCCTAACTACAAGTACAACTGGCCAGGATAGCTGGCAATGTACAGTCACACACTGTTGAGGTTACTAATATATTTAACACTCCACACACCTCGACAAACTTACAACTCACCACCCTACAACCCTAAAAAGGAGAAAATGCCCTCCTCGACTGCAAATATGAGAGATTGGTCTTTGAAAGATGCTTCAAAAAGTTAACAAAACCGCTTAAACCGCGATTCAGACTAGAAAAACACCACTCCTCCAATGTCTAACAATGGAATCTGCCAACTTTCATCCAGATTTTCCATGACATGAAGGGCATCATTTCATTTGTGGGAATGGTGGAGCCGAAAGTGATGTGGTGGAGCCTTATAGCATAGAAGAAGAGTATTAGATCGCAAGAAGTGTAGGGCCTGGGGCTGGTTGCATGTCTTTGCAGGAGATAGATGTGATTGCGGGTCTTTGCAGGAGATAGATGCGGTTGCAGGTATGACAATTGTAAAGAAACAAATAAAATAAATTTAAAGTGGAGGCTAGATGTCGAGTAAAGGAAGGTTAAACTCGCAATTGTGGAGGGAAGGAAAAATAAGGTTAAAGGATCGAGGGAAGGAAAAAGAAGGTTAAAGGATTAAATAGAGGCTATATTTCCAATGAGGCCGATGTCACTAGAAGGTTAAAGGATTCAATGTAGGTTATATTTCCAATGAGGCCGCAGTCACTAGAAGGTTAAATGAAATGATTCAATGCATGTTATATTTCCAATGAAGGCCGCAGTCGCTGAGCCGCAGCTGCTGCAATAAGACTTCAAATCTCTCCACCAATAGGACGCAACAAAAATCAATTTTAATATTTCACAAAATTAAAAAATTTACCCATAATTTATTTGTGTAATGTTTTACATTAGGAAATAGGTAGAAATTTATAGTCAAAGCTCAACTAATGCAAGGTCAAAGACTAACTCATCACTATAGTACCAGGCCTTCGGCAGGTACTAATAACTAATAACTGTTCTTTACATCCATTAAATGCATAAATAATAACTGCTCTTTCCATTAAGTATGTATATAGAATGTGCTCACACTTACAGTAACCCCATACCAGACTATCACTGGTGACAATATCCCCATACCAGACTACAAAATAAGCCTCCAGACGCAATTACGTGTTTAAGAGTGTTCCTTCAAAACGGAGGTACCAGTATTTTTGGATATTGTAGGCTGAGATTTTGGAGGTACCGGTATTTTTGAATATTGTAGATGAGGCTACGAGATTTTACGCATATAGCTTTTTCATATTTATGTATATATGATAATAAAGTTTTACGAAGAAAACCCTGTCGTGTGAGGATTTTGAGAAGCAAATTAGATCTAACGGAGTGAGATCGGAAGAGCGGTTATCCAACCGATTCCATATTTGGAGGGAGTGGTTGAGAATATATCTCAACAGCCTCCTACAAATCTTCAACCAACCCAATCTAGTTTCTTAAAGTAAGATTTATTCTAACAAATGGAACCCTGTAAGCAATAGTAAAGTTGCAAATGTGGCTAGAAAAATTATCATGCCGAAAAAGCTGATAGGCTGGTAAAAGTCGACAAGTGCAATAAAGGGAGTGTAGCAATATAACTGTTCTCTTCTTTGTTTTCTTGTAAGCAACACCCACTTCCACAGCATGAGAATAAATTTGGGTAGATCTCACTCTTAGTTCACTCTCTCCTGTTGCTAACACACCCCGTCCTTTGTCAGGCCCAACATTGCTACCTACCTTCTTGCCATCTTACCGTCTTGATAATCCACTCCCAGGTGGATCCTTATAGCATAGAAGTAGAGTATCGGATCGCAAGAAGTGTTGGGTCTAGGGATGGTTGTAGGTCTTTGCAAGAGATAGATGAGGATATAGATGTGATTGCGGGTCTTTGCAGGATATAGATGTGATTGCGGGTATTTGTAGGAGATAGATGTGGTTGCAGGTATGACAATTGTAAAGAAACAAATAAAATAAATTTGTGTTGAGCCGGATTCAATGCATGTTATATTTCAAATGAAGGCCGTGGTCACCGCCTGAGCAAGATTCAATTATATTTCCAATGAAGGTTGTAGTCATTGATTCGCAGCCGCTGCTACAATAAGACTTCAAATATTTCCACCAATAAGATGCCACAAAAATCAATTTCAATATTTCACAAAATTAAAGAATTTACACATAATTTATTTGTGTAATGTTTTACATTAGGAAATAGGTAGAAATTTATAGTCAAAGCTCAACTAATGCAAGGTCAAAGACTAACTCATCACTATAGTACCAGGCCTTCGGCAGGTACTAATAACTAATAACTGTTCTTTACATCCATTAAATGCATAAATAATAACTGCTCTTTCCATTAAGTATGTATATAGAATGTGCTCACACTTACAGTAACCCCATACCAGACTATCACTGGTGACAATATCCCCATACCAGACTACAAAATAAGCCTCCAGACGCAATTACGTGTTTAAGAGTGTTCCTTCAAAACGGAGGTACCAGTATTTTTGGATATTGTAGGCTGAGATTTTGGAGGTACCGGTATTTTTGAATATTGTAGATGAGGCTACGAGATTTTACGCATATAGCTTTTTCATATTTATGTATATATGATAATAAAGTTTTACGAAGAAAACCCTGTCGTGTGAGGATTTTGAGAAGCAAATTAGATCTAACGGAAGCGCCAGAATACAGAGAAACCTCAGACTATAAATATGATGATAAAGTTTTACGAAGAAAACCCTGTCGTGTGAGGATTTTGAGAAGCAAATTAGATCTAACGGAAGCGCCAGAATACAGAGAGACCTCAGACTATAGAGAGACCTTCTGGGCTTTTCCCAAATATATCATATATATGTGAAAAAATCCCACTATGAGCTCCTTCATTTTCCAAGCCAGCTAGGGAAAAGAATACCATACTGGTCCATGAATCTATCGTATATCATATTTGCATGGAAATGGGCATGTGTATTATCAGGCGATGATTCCTTTTTTAAAGATATCTTACTATTCTTTTAAAGATATCTTACTACTCTATTATTGGAGACTAACAGATTTAGCTGATATGGGTTAGGCGAATATTTTTCCAATCTCAGTCGACTATGCATCCTGGGGTAAAACCGCTTCCATTTTGTTAAGTGAACGTGCAGGAAGGTTTTATAGAGCCAAGCAGATTAGTTATGGTGAAATGCAATGCAGTGAAGAGAAAAATTATACGAACCTGGAGCTAGAAAATTCGAATAGCTTCCCAGCGGTGTTGTAGACGATAAGCCCAACGTCTCCATCACATAAAACCTATAACTCTTTAGCCTTCTTGAAAACCCCATTCCGCCTCTTGGAGAATGTTGCATGTATTCTCGTGGCGTTCATTATTTTCTTTATTTCTCGTTTCACTCGCCCCATCTGCCTGCAAACATTCACATACATGCGAGGAAGTTTAATTTTGTTGAAACAATAAGAGGGCTATAAAAGAAAGAAAGAGCGCTTACTCCTTTTGGCCCTATTGCCGATTCCCACAGACACAGATGAACTAAATCACACTACACAAAGCCTGCCTTCCTGTGAAACCGGAAAGTCTATAATGATAAGCTGTAAATGTGAACACTATATATCCATGGTCACCAAAAAGACATGATTGCCTGCCAGGGTAGTGATAATGGAAATTGTTGGCGATTGCCTGCTAGGGTAGTGATAATGGAGCTTTTAACAGAAGCGCACTAATCCCTGCATGCAATTTTACCGACCGTAGGATATTAAGGCGAGTGGGAATCCGAATAAAGGACGCTGGAGTGGAGTTTGAATGTACCGTTTGCCAGAACGTGGAGAGCCTCCAGTGGCCGCTTGCTGCGCGGCCTGATAATCCGTGTGGCCTTCTGAACACATGTATATGTTCATTGTCCATAATGTGTATGCGTGTCTCCTGGTACCTGCAGGCTGCCAGCCATCACTATCGATTCCACATCGCACAACGTAAAGTGGAGATACATTTGAATATGCTGGTTGAATCGAAAACATTAGAAATGAGATTCAGGATTCATGAATTAAATAATTGGATGAGGGTGATGACTGGTAAACATTGTTTTCAATGGGCTTCCTTTTGGGCATGAGATCATGTTAAAGACCTCTTAGTAGTGGGTGGTGGCATTGCCAGGGAGCCAATTTAACATTTTTTATTAACAAAATTGAAATGTTGTAAGTAATAACCAAATTGGATAATTTAATTTCCGAAGGTTTAAGTTTAATGTTGAAAGAGTATAATAATATGTTTAGAAAACATAAAGCAAGAAAGTTTTTCTTTGTTAGATCATATAGGGAGTCTCTCGTAGCAAAGCCAAAGGGAGAAGTTATGAAGGCAAATTTCTAGGTGGGTTATTAGGTGGAGGTTTCATAGGAAGAAATGGGCCTAGATATAACTTTATAGGTAGATTTTGAAGAAGAGTTGGTTCTTTTAGCGAAGGAGGGCAAACTCAAAGTACTTGATAGGATTGGTAGCATAAGAAAACATAGGGTCCAACATGATACAACGGTAGTGGTAATCATTATACTAGAGATTGCAAAGTTCCTTTTGATAGGATAAACAAAGGATTAGCACGATTGGTGGATAAAGAAATGAAAATCAATAAGATGATGAAGATTTTTTTGGCATGTGAATTACTTATGGTTTTTGGCATGTGAATTACTTATGGAATCTATGTTCAAGTGACTCAGTTTTGGATACAAGTGCAAGTCGTCATATTGCTAGTCAATGAGAATTATTTTGTATTTTTAAAGAGTCTAGGTTAAGTTTGATTACTTTCATAAATTATTGATTACATGAAGTAATGGGTACAACTCATATTAAAATTTGTATCTCCACTATTGTAGTGGCTTTGGTCACAACATACTGAGAGATGTTTTTGATAATGAATAAATCCCCACTGATTAGAGTGAAATTGATGGCAGAGCAAACAAAAGATACTACAACTAACTTTTCAAAGTCTCAAATGTGTCCATGTTCCAAACTACTTTTCAACTCTACACGGAATGAGAAACACAACCTTCCTCAAACTATGAAGTATAAAAATCAAGAATGACAAGCATATGAAAAATCAAGTAACTACTTGTAAGTGACTAATCTTAATTAGTTTTGGGTAACTAATTCCTCCCTAAATCATGTAATTAACAACAATCAAGCAAATGGAGTGCACAATGGTTTTTTTTCATCGAGGGGGAGGGAAGAAGTGAGACATTTATATTAAATCAAAATATAAAAACAATATAATACCTAAAAATGTGGTTCACACCTTCATCAGTGGAGTCTAGTTCTTGCATCTTGGATCACTTAAGGATTATAACTCCACCTTGGGATTCTTACTATATGTGAATGGGAAAATCTCAAAGATTTAGGTCCCAACTCTAAACAAGAAAGCAAAGTTTATAATCAATGAAATTCTCAATGAAGGGAAATGGTCATAAAAACCCATGGAAGATCTCTAGTAAATGCTCCAACATTTGAGTTCCCCTTCTCCAACATTTGAACCCAATTTATACTCTTAAAAGTTGGTTGAGTTCATTAACAAACGGAGTTTGGGGTTGTACAGGTGTACATATCTCGTAAATCCTACTCAAGAGTGTGCAATTATCATGCATTTATTAATTGCTTTGCAATTTTTGGAATGCATACACACCTTGCTTGAAGGAAAAGTGTGTATATATGCTTCTTTCTTAAATGATAAACATGTATGTATGATCGAAAATCAATATAATGTATGTTTTTATGGAGCAAAGATAGGCAAAGGATAATGTCATGGTCAACAAGGCATCATATGGTTTGTGAGGACCAAATAATGCTATAACAGTTTGGTATGTGTTGTCATTAAAGAAAAATTTGCTTTCCTTTGTCAAACTAGATCCCAAAATATTATGGAAAATGGAGTTTGTAGACTTGAAAAATCATTGAAGGAGACAAAACAAGGGCAATTGAGTATGAAGATGTAAATCTACTAAAGTTGAATGGTGAAAGATGTCTTATCTCAGATTCAATTGTGGCATATACAATATGGAAATCTAAATTATAAGAGTATATAGAAGAAAAAAAAAGGATGGGATTCAAAGGATTACCAACGACAAGACTAGAAGATAAATTTTGCGAACTTTATCTTTTGGGGAGCAAAGTCGATTGTCATTACTTTCCAGGACAAGTTGGTAAGTAGAAAGAAGGTTACAACTTATTCATTGTGATATTTTGGCCCTATGAGAATTGCATCTTTAGTTGGTTATTAGTAATTACTCACATTTATTAACGATTGATCTAGAGTGTGGTGGGGTTACTTTCTGATGCAAAAATTAGAATCATTCAAATAATTCAAAATTTATAAGGCCTTGATTGAAAATGAGACAAGTGAAAGAATCCAAACATTTTGGTGAATTCACATCAAAAGAATTATGAAGTCTTCATAAAGATTGGGGCATTTAGCAACAATTGACTAATTATTTCACATAGCAGAAAAACTCAAAAAACACTTTGACGGGTATGGCAAGAGAATATTGGAGAAAAAACATATGGCAAGAAGATTTAGGGCTCATGTAGCTAAGACATATCTACTTGAGGATTAGGTCTCCCACAATAATAGTTGAAGGAAAAACATCATTTGAAGTATGAGCAAGATTGAAACCAAGAATTCAAGACCTGAGAATTTTTGGATCTACTTGTTATAAAATGGCGCCTAAGGAACAACAAGGCAAGTTAGATGCATTAAGTAAAAATGATGTTGGTTATAATGATCAAAAGAAGGGATACCTATTCTAGATTGTAAAGTCAAATAAAAACATCAATGGGGATATGATGTTTAATGAAAATAATAAATTGGAAGAAAAGCTTGAACTTTTTTTTAATCAAGTAGAGAAGTTGGAGAAGTTCATGTAAAAGGAATAAGGAAGAAAAGAAGAAAATGTCGAGGAAGTTAAGATGTGAAAAGTCAACTTTAAATATTTTAAAGCAAAAGTTAAGCATGTAGAGCAAGCATGCATAGAAGGTGGAAAAAGATTGAGAAAAAAAGTCTATGAAAAAAAAGCAAAGGAAAATTTAAAAATAAATTTTGACAAGTATGAAGAATGGGTAAAAGATGAAGATGAAATTAAATTAGATAGTTTGAGGGTCAAAAATTGAATTGGAGAAATTAGAAGAATATACTTATATGAAGAGAAGCTAAAAGATAAGGAAAACAAGTAGGTAAAGAAAAAAGATTCTAGACTTGTAGACATTATGAAGTCTTTATAGGTCAACTCAACAAAGGAAATTTACATGGAAGGTAAGGGGATTTGTTGAATTAACACAAGGTTCAATAAAGAAATTGGTTATGCTTTGATGGTGATAGTGACAAAGCCAACAAATTTTCAAGACATCAAGTCAACAAGTGTGGAAGGATGCAACAATTGCAAAATGTAAGGCATCAATGAAGAATAAGATTTGGTAACTTGTTAATTTTCCTTGAAGAGTTAAACTCGGAGGTTTCAATTAGGTTTACATAATAAACAAACAAGTAGATAGATTGATAGACCAATACTAAGCATGGAAGGAAGCTTAGAGGTATGTTCAATAAGGTGGCTTTGATTATGAGAAATCATTTGCATCAACCAAGTGGAGTACTTAACATTATCATGGAAATAACAACATAATTTGGTTAGAAAAATGTACCACGTGGATATTAAAAGTGTCTTTTTAAGTGGGCATCTCAATGGGGAGGTCTACATGTTTTAGTGATAAGATTTTGAAGAAAAAGACAACGAATACAAGGTCTGCAGGTTAATCAAGGCATTATATGGGTTGAGTTCCAATGCCTATTATACAAAAATGGATGAATATCTCATAAATCTTGGTTTCAGGAAATGTGAGGTTGATCATAATTTGTATCTGAAGCAAGTCAGAAGACAATTTGGTGGTGATTGTATCATATGTGGATAATTTTATTATCATAGGAAATAATGATAGGTTCATTGATTAGGTTAAAGATGAGTTGAAACAATGATTTAAATTGACAAACCTTGAAATTTTTCGGTATTATCTTGAAATAGTGTACAACACTAGCATCACAAAATTTTCATATCGCACAACAAAGGTACAACAGACTTATTGGAGTGGTTCAACATAGATTTGATTGCAAAACTACAATTTCACCTATGGAGGAGGTCTTGTATGGAATTTTAGTTGTGTGATCAAATTTAATATAGTCTTGGGTAGTTATGTACAACCTCAATTAATGGGACTTTACTAAAATCATGCAACAATTAGGGTGTCCATTGGTATATAAGGACATGAGTAAGGTGTAGATAGGTGGTTATTGTTGTTGTGATGTTGTGGTTGAGGTTGTGACTTAGCTAACATAGGGAAAAGACATTTCATATGTCCTTTTTGTATTATAGTCAAGACATGAAGGACATATTATAGAGTAAGTTTCCTTTCAGTGATTCCCACTATAGATCAATGTGTTCCTTGTAGTGTGATTTTCATTGTTATTTTCATTAAACCTTATAATGTGACATGTTATCATTAATAAGATTAATAGGACATAATTAAAAATAAATTATGAACCTATGTCTTATTTTTATTAATTTCTTAATATTTATATTGTTATGTTGATAGTGAACATCTTGAATGATTATTGTGTGTTATGTACTTGTTATTTCTATGTTAATGAGTTGTTAAGGCATACACCAAATTTAGTGTCCAATAATAAGGGGTGTAAATTGTCTTAAAAAAATGTGAAGTTATCAATGCAACATTAAATCTTTTTAAAAAAATAAAATAGTAAAAACTAATATATTGTTATTGTTAGGATGTTGACCAAACCACAAAGCTTTTCATTAAACTTAAAAAAAAACAACAACAAATCTTTTTTATCAACAAATTAAAAAATAGTGTATATACTAAGATAACTTATATAATAATTATGCCACATTTATATAAGTAAGAAAAGGAAAAGGCCAACGAAGATTTTGTTGACTACTTATGGGCTCTTTTCAACAAACATGGGCATAAATTAATCTAAGCCAATTTAGTGGTCTATAATGAAATATACAAGTGAGGGACACGATGTTAATTTTGCAGCTTAAGGAGAGTCAAATAATTGAGAATTTTGAAACTCTTTACTAGATTTAGGAGGTTAAAGGAGTATGGGATATTTCAATTCTCCATGGAAATTAATGGTCCAATTTTTTACCTTGTTTTTAAAAATGGTGTTATCGGTAGCATCTCCTCCGTTTTTAGGTGATTTTTCGATATTTTAAATTTTTCGATCCACAATGTTTACACATTATTTTTTAAATGCTTATTTTTCATCTATTTTTAATTTTTTCTAATTTGTTTTTTTATTAAACGGTGTTTTTAGTCATTTTTTCATGCTTCTTTCAATTTTAAAAATATT
>CBVK0100099197.1:7943-27170 GCA_900067695.1 Picea abies
ATGGTTATGAAAAATTCTTTTTTTTTTTTTTTTAAATTAACTAACATAGTATCAAATTATTATTATTTATTATTTAAATTTTATTTTTAAATATAGAAATAGATTTAGCATGTTGAAAAACTTTTGAAGCATTTAAATTATAAACGTTTAAACTACAGTTAAAATATGTGGTTTGGTCACATTATTATAGAACCTATTTGTATTCAACTTTTAGTGGGGTTATAATTGTGTTCAGCCTTTGGTAGGTTTATATCTTTGTTTAGTGTAAATTTGAATTATTTTAATGAAATCTAAAAAAAGACGTCGATTAAAAGTTAAATTTCTAATCTATGTTTTAGGGATAGTTATAGTGTTTATTGTTGACAATTTGGTCTTAAAATCTATGCTATGACATTTAATGTGAACAACTTGGATACACAACTATAATTCAATACAACTTGAATTTCGATGCATTTCTGAACTCAAGTATGCCATCGTCGTTATTGAGTTAATATGTTATTATATTATTGCATTAATTTATAATTAATATTAATTTAATGATAAATTAGTATTAATTTATCATAAATTAATACTAATTTAATGATATGATATTGAATTAGACAATAATGTTTAATTGGTCTTTTTTCAATAACTTATCCATATATTTAGAGCTAATAATTTTAAGGGAACTAGATTTAAGCCCCTTGAGGGTATGTTTCTAGGCTTTCTTAGTGAAGCTCATATATAAATCCTTGAAATCTCTGGTGACCAATCCCAAAGTGCATAACTATTTGACATCGATAAGTACATCACAACCACTCATTTCAATAGTAAATATGTCAAATTTGAAGTGATACTTGCCCTTTTGAAGTTTCGCATTTTCACATGAGCCTCCACATTTCATCATACCACCATAGGCTATCATAATTTGAAAATAATGTATAGCATGGACATAACAATGGATTTCTTCATCCAAGGAAAAATAACAATGGATTTCTTTAGTCACTCTCCTATGAATAAAATTGTGGGTGTTGTCATTGTCAATCAAAACAATCACCTTGTGGCTCTTGATGTAACCAATTAGCTTTAGAGTTTGGGGAGTAGAAAAGCCAGTAAAGAATTGAGAGAAATTTGGGGTTCCTTACAAATAGCCTATAAGGTTGTTTATTTGTGAGTAGGAGGATTTGTTTCTTCAAATTTTAGTTCAGGAGTGTATTTCACTAGAAAGTCTTCTGAGTGGTCTTGGGGGGATACGTCCATTTGAAATAATTTATGATATTCACATTTGTGCCTTTTGAAATACCTCTCCTCACAATTATATCAAATTTTGAGGCGATGGCATTTTGCCATCTCTTACAGGGATAAATTTTGTATTTTCAAAGGTCGAGATGTGAAGGAGTTGGTGGTGGTTGCCAAAGGAAGGCAAGTGTGAGAAGCGAATGGGGCTCTTTTGGTTTGGGCATTGGTCACCATCTCGACTTCTCTAGCTCTCTCAAATGCTTACAACCAAGTAGCTAGGGACTATGCCATGGCCTACACTCTAATTTCCTCCTTGAGATTGTTGGAACACGTTTAATTTTGAGATTTTGAGCTTTAGATTTTGCCTCTTAGAAATAAAATTTTCACCCAAAAAGAAAAAGAAACTTAGAGATTCGCCTTTTAAATTCAAAAGATAAATTCATTGCTTGTTGAAAAGGCTCTTACGATATCCACCGTCGATTAGCTACTCTAATTTTATCAAACGGTCTTAATGATCTCTGAACTACAGAAGCTGCTTGACTTTTAAAGAAAGTCTCTAACGTTCGCTTTGGAGATTCACGCTTCGGGTATTCCAACAAGTCTAAACAATGAAAACCCCGAATGTCAAAGCGTCGAAGTGCTTAAGCCTAATCCAAGGTTTAAAACATGATAAAGTAAAACATAAAAGTGAGTAATAGGAGATTAAATTCTTCGTGAATTTGACCTTCGGGAGATTTATACCCAAATTGTACCCAACACTCACGAACGTCGAAGTATTAACGATATGTATGATTAGCTAAAGTTAACAATTTGAATTGCAATTAGCAGTTTTTATTCAGTGACGAACTTACAGACGTCTCTTATTACAGGCAGGATAATCTTATTTTCTCAAGGATTATGGCGTCACGAAAAGTTGCAAGAAAACTTGATGGATCAGATTTCAGAATCTAGGGGAACGATAAATTAGTTCGAAAGATGGATAAACTAAGAAAAGAACCAAATATAGCAGGGAAGGGGCTAAATCATCAGAAAAGGGTGCACAAAATCTTCAAAGTGCTAAGTCTCCAAAGTACAGGATCTCCTGCCATGTGTCCTCTTGATTTCAACGACGTATATTTACTTCAGAACTCCGGTCTTCGGGAGTTCTCGCTTCATACATCCAGTTTTCTTCTGAAGTGGTTATCCCCGAAGCGAGAGATCTGGCACCATGTGTCCTTTTGATTTGGACGACTGAGATTTACTTTGGAGCTTCGGGTCTTCGGGAGTTCTTTACTCAACACTGCTTGCCTCCTTCCAGAGTACGAAATAGTCGAATACAGAGATCGTCTAACACGTGTCCCTCGCTCAGATCGATGAATAGGAATTGCATGAAATTCGAACAACCTTCTCTACATATGACCAAGAGCTGTGACCTTGGCTTAACCTTTGGGAGCTTATTTCACTTTGCGAGATATGACTGCTTATCTTTCTCTCGCCTAGATCAATGGTTGAGAGTGATTTTGGGGTGCGGAGTTGCGCGGGGTTTAATTTCGAGAGGCGGTCCCATAATTTAAACTGTGGTTTTCTCTCGAGGTTACATGTCATCACCAGATACATTGTGAGGCGAAAAGCGGGTTACCTCAAAACCATTTCTTCGCGCCCCCACAAAATAGAGAACTCATCACACTTTTGTAGCCTCTCACCCCTCACCACCTATCTCCCACTCTTACTACACATCACCTCCCGACATACGCACCACCTTCCCATAACGAGCTCGCGTTGAGCTAGCTATCCAATCGCCATCACCACGGCTTCAACCGCAATTATTTACGCCAGTAAACTCATTGCATGTGACAAATGACTCGAGACATAGTCAACAACAAAGACCAATCACGCAACAAAATTCAAATACGAATCATCAACAGATGACATCAAATTAAATCCAACTAAATTTTAAAGATTCCTATGATATACATTCAAACCGAAACTTTTCGTTCAAAGATCATTGTAATCGGTTTCAAACTGAAACGTTTCTTTCAGAGATCATTGTAATCGGTTTCAAACCAAAGGAACTCATCTGGTATAAATATTAGGAGTTATGAATCTATCAAAAGGGGGCAGCCCGAGAGCCTTTGACGCTAGGATTGCAATGTAGTCTTTTCAGCAATACATTTGACAGAAGCAAAGATATTATATATCTCATTATGTTATATTCTGTCTTTTTCCTATGTCTTGTTTCTAAAGTTTTCATTACTTCTTTTTCTTCTGCTCTCTTTTATTTAACTTGTAATAGTTACAATTCAGTGATACTTCTGCTGTGACTAATTAAGAGCATTCTTTCAAGGGTAGTTTTTCCTCTGTTCTGCTTTGAGTAGAACAAGACCTGCATTTTAATTGTTTTTCCTTATTTACAAGTTATATTTGTTCATAGCTTTTCCTCTGTCTTGTCGTGAGTGAGACAAGACCTATGTCTAGATGTTTGAAATCATTAGCATTCTTCTACTGAAAGGAAGAACAAATTTATCGAAATTGGATACCTGGCTTTTTCTTTCAATTTTGTCTATCTCTTATATTCTATCCATCCTTATGATTTTAAATGGATTTAGCAGACGAGGTCATGCCTCTTTATTTATGATTTTTAATGGTTGAAAGGTTCTTTCAAAACTAGTTCTAGAAGCCTCCAATAATTGATCCATCAGCCATTATTATTTTTTTTCAAAATGTGCTAAGGCTTGGCTCTATGACAACCTAGAGTCAACTCTTGCGACAACATTTTTATGGCGTCGTTGTCGAGGATGAAGAAACGAAGTTATTTTTCCCTGGGAGAACTACAAGTAAAACTTTAATCTTTGATGGTGATCAAAGATTGAATGGGCATTCAATTGGTTGTGATAATTCACCTGACAACTCCTTGGTTTGAAGACTTCACATGATTCACTAGCGACTCCTTGGTTCAAAGACTCCACATTATTCACTAGTGACTCCACTAGTTCCAAGATGTCAATTTCTATCGCTGCGAGGTTTTCTCTTTTGGAATTTACAAATGTTTTTTGTTTTCCAAACGTGGTTCCAGACCGCAAACTTTAGGAAGATTATCTTCCTAAATTTAAACAGGATAAATATGACAATCTTGTTTAACACCTGTTTGAGTTTCATAAGCTTATGAATCAACTAGATATTCATCATGAAGATGTTTTGAGGAAACTATTTATGTTTAGTCCAGGAGGAGATGCTCGTCAATGGTATAAGTCTCTTCCTCATTCCAACATTTCATCATTGAAAGAATTCCATGCAGTTTTTCATAAGCATTGCAAGAGGATCTATCCAACTGATTTTCTTTTTGAAGACTGTAGGAATTTAAATTTCACAGAACAAGATTGTAAAGATAATCAGTTTGTTGATGAAAAATCAGAACATAATAGTAATTGTGGTCAAGTATATGATGAAGAATTTGCAGGAAAACAAGATCTCCTTCAAACATATCAGGAAAATGTATATGAAGAGGACTTCGAAGTAAATCAAGAAGAGGATTCTTGTAGCAACAAGAATGAAGATGACATGATTGCAAATGAAGAAATCTATGCCGAACCTCCAGTCTTTCAAGAAGATCAAGTCCGGGTTCATTGTAGAAATAAATATGAAAATGCATTTTCTAATGAAGAGCTAGATTCAAATTCATGCATACATGCTTCTACCTTCAATTCCTCTTCCCAAGAAAATGGCTTTCAGGATGATTGTGGTAGCATTGATAATGGTGAAGATAATTTGATTGAACAACACGATGATGAAATTGTTGATCTAGATCTTTGTGAAGGTCCACAACTTATTGAAGACCATACACAATCAAATTTTGAAAAGGATGATTTGTGTAATAATTATGATGATGGTAATGATATTCTAAGTGCATTTGTCATTGTACCAAATGTCCATAGTAATTATTGTCATGATCAAACTACTATTCCAAATTCTTATTTTGATCAAGCTGCTATTATTCAGTCATCATTACTAGCTCGTCAAGAAATGGAAGTTTTTGAAAGTCAAAGTTCATAAATTTTATGTAATCAACCTATTTACGATGAGTATCCAGACGATGAAGAAGAGCAGATTTCTTTCCCAACATGCATGGAAACATACAATAGTTCTCCTTTGTTTGATAACTATGATGAATGCAATCTTGAAGTTGATGAGAAACAAATTATTCCTCTTTCTTCAGAGAATTCACTTTAGCAGGAAAATTACCAGTTTCACTATAAGAGCAATCATCATGTGTATGACAGTGATGAAGAAGATTCTTGGACAGGCGATGAAGGAGATAAGGAGGGTCTACTGGAGCAGTTGATCTCTCCTTCCTATTTAGAAACTGATGAGAAGCAAACTAGTGAACCTTAATATGACATTCTCGAGTCAAGAAAAGAAAATATCAGTAGTGGAGAAAGTGTGAAAAGGATTTTCATGCAGCTAGGCCAGCACGACGAGGTATCACTTGATTCTGAAAATTATTTATCTTTCCATGATCTAGTGGTTGTTTGGTTGGAGTATTTCCTTCAAGAGGTCAAAAATGTTGCATCGTTTTGTGTGCAACCAAACTTCAATAGTAAGCGCAGGCTACCTATCCATTCTTTGCTGCAAAAAATTCATTATCTTTTCATTCCTTCATTTAGCAGCAAGCAAGGTATGTTAAGAAATCCACTATTTGCATGGCTCCATTGGAAATTCCATATTACTTGATCAATGGAGTTTCACGTGATTAGTGTAGGGACAATGTATATAAATAAGTTTTCCAAATGAACATTTCATTTCATCATTCTAGTTCAACGTTTTATTTTAGTTCAATAGTTCTTCGTCTGACATCCAATATGGTTTAGTTTTTAAGCATTGTGACTCCATAGCCCAATGATGGGGTTCAGGGTTTAACAGGATTAATTTGAGGTCGCAGAAGGATGAAGGCACGTGGTCTATTATTCTTGGTGTTTTGCAGAACAAATCTTCTTTGAGGCTGAATAAAAGTTCGACACTCAAACATTCGATTTCTCTAAAAACAGGTGATAAATTAATAATCAGTCTTGCTGAAAATTCAAAAGGAAATTAACGTATGAGTTCCTACTCTTCTTATAGTTCAAATAAAATTTCAAGAAAATTCTTTTTGAAATGAATGTGAAGGAATTTTTTCTCATGATAATATTATCACCTAACCTAAAAATCAGAGAGGTATAAAGTTACAACTTAAAGTGTCATGCTAATAAATTCTAAAGTCATCTCTGAAATAAAAATAAAAATGATAATAAATAAACTCGAAAGAAATCTGAACTAAAATACACAAACTTGTAAAGGATTAGGGTATTTTGTGTCAAGTCCTCTGAATCCTTGATTTGGTTATCTTTTCCTATCCCCAAGTTCTTATCCACTTCAGATTTTCTTTATCCTTTCTTAGTCTTCATAGAAAGAAAGTAACTTACCTTGAATCTAAAAACTTCAAAACATATTTTCAAAACAAGATTTGGTGAAAATATTTATGTTCCTTGATTTTAATTGAAAAAGTATGTATAGGATAATCCTGAAAATTTTAGCTCTGATATCAGATTTTAAACTGACAATTTCGCTCAAGGTTTATCCCTGAAAAGATTAAGATTCCCATAAAAAAATTTCTATAGGCGAAGGTGTATTGAAAATTGGAAGAAAGTTAGTTTCAGAGTATTCCTAAAATTGTTGACAGACCTTCGTTTCAAAAATATTAAACAGATATCATCCCTTGTATGTGACATACAGATTGATTTCCCATACTTCAAAATATCAAAATACAATATAGATGGTGAAAGGAAATTCATAATCTGATTTCCCCCATTTTGTCCAAAAGAGACGATGAAAGGAAATTCATATATTGATTGCCCTCATCTCAGCAAAATACAAAAGTGCTAATTGAAGTGGTGAAAGGAAATTCAATGGGACAAGTAGATAACTTCACCGGGGTATTGAAGATGCTCGTTGGTAGTGAAGCAATATCTATGGTATATGCAAGGTTGTCATACATATCCATATAACATACTATGTCATCTAGTTCTCTTTCCAGTGATATTTACATCCTAAACCAACTGGGGATTCCCTAAATAAATATGTTACATATGCTTAACCTTGAAGCAAACAAAGTCGGTCGAAGCTGATATTTTAGTTAAAATTATTTTGATTATCTAAAACAATTCTGAAATCAATTTTAAGAAAAATAAAATTTAACTTGAGATCGATCATTAAGTTTGTTTTGAAGATTTTTGGACTTGGTAAGTTTCATTTTCCTATGAATAATCAATTCTTAAATAAAACAGGAAAGTGTTTTTCAAAAAGAAGTAATGAATCCATTTACCCAACAAAGGCACTTGGTATACTCTTCTTTCGCGCCTCACAAGGAGCCGCAATCCCTAGATGGAGCCTATGTTGGAACAAGTTTAATTTTGAGATTTTGAGCTTTAGATTTTGCCTCTTAGAAATAAAATTTTCACCCAAAAAGAAAAGAAACTTAGAGATTTGCGTTTTAAATTCAAAAGATAAATTCATCGCTTGTTGAAAAGGCTCTTATGATATCCATCGTTGATTAGCAACTCTAATTTTATCAAACAGTCTTAATGATCTCCAAACTGTAGAAGTTGCTTCGGTTTTAAAGAAAATCTCTAATGTTCGCTTCAGAGCTTCATGCTTTGGGTATTCCAGCAAGTCCAAACAATGAAAACCCCGAACGTCAAAGAGCCGAAGTGCAACATGATGGTTGCAGGTTTATATAAGGTTGGTTTCAGGTGCACCTACAAGGATTCCATTATACCCTAGGGTGCATGGAAGACAATTATGTATACAAGTGTTGTTTGATGTGACACTGCTCGAAGGGGTACCAACAAAGGTTACAAGGGTGTTGATCCGGATTATTTTTCGGCACGAAATAAGAGTGGAGATATAATAAAGCAATGTACAGAGACATCTAAGACATCCAATAATATAACATAAATGTATCAGAGATGCAACCATAAACACAGAGATACAGTAATACACAATTTTATATTAATGAGCGAAAATGTACAACGACTGTAAAAATACAGAGTGAAAGACTCACTAGAATGGTGACATCTTATCTCTGACAAGAGATGTGTCCGCTACTCGCATTCGAAAGATCATTTTACAATGAGGCTCCAAAGGCCTTTTTATCATAAATAAAATCCAAAACCCTAACCCCGGAAGATGAAAATCCATCAGTTTTGTGGACCCCGTTTTGGGTAGTTTGGTGTGTCAACTTCCCGGGGGCGTAACTTTGGCATACGATCTCCGTTTGGGGCGCACGATAGCTCGTTGGAAAGGTATCATCGAGGAGATTCTTTTAGGGGGATCAATTATACTTTTGACTATCATTGAGAATATCTATCTCGAAAAACCTTCATTTAGGCCCTCAAAATGGCCCCAGAAGTTAAAACTGCTAAAAATAGTAAATTGCCAAATTTGTCAGAAAACTATTTTGAATCAGTTGGAAAAGGTGAATGGCCATCAATATCCACCTGGACCAGGTTTCCAACTAGGTGTTAGGTGAAAACACTTATATTTTTTGTGTGTATTCTTCCACAACTACATATTTACATGTTGAACAATAGATCTCTATGTTATTTAAAGACATCATAACACATCTTTAGCCTAAAAAAACTCTACTAAAATATAGATGCATGCTATCTCTGAAAAGAGCTCTAATATCACTTGTAGTGATACTTAACCCTTAGAATTGAATCATAGATAAGGTATTCAAAGAATATAAATGCATAAAAGAAGATACAATAGACAATAAGATGAAATATGTAACATATACCCTTACATTGAAGATTATCATAGAAACAAAACAATGTTCGCTTGTCTGTTAAGGTAGGTCTACCTCTCACTGAGCAAAACTCTAATTACAAAAATACTAAACAAAAAAATTATGTAGTCACCAAGCTCTACAAATAAATTCTCAATAGAAAAACCATAAATGCTTGTCGTCCCTTCATCAATGAGTACCAACAACCTAGTTGGCCTTATTTGATAAAGAGGACCCTTTTACATTAAATAACTATCCACTAACTATATAATGGGCCTTATTCAAAAAACATGGCTACATGCATTAATTGACTAACTCCTAAGTACCCTAAAGTAGGGAGGTTAGGGTAGAACAATAACATTCTGACACCTTTCTGAAAAGTGGTTTGTCTTCCCACAAACACTACATAGGTTAAGATCAAAACAATGTGACTCATCACAACCAACTTGATGACAATGATTACACTATTAACATATTCACCAAATTCTTCATCATCATGTTCCCCAAGTTTCTTCTTCCTAGATTTTAACTTGATCATCAACTGCACGCCTTTACAAATCATCATCAAGAAAACCTACGTTGATAAACATAATGGGTTTAGAGTAATTAGAAATATGAAAAAAGTCAAAATCATTCTTTTCATACCCTAAACCATGTTTGTTTCTCTTTAAGTTCAACTCTTCCCAAGGTTGTACAATTTCAATTTCATCCTCAAATTTATCTTCTTGTCTTCTTCCAACTCACCCATGTCATCCTTAGCTATATATTGCTCGAGGTCTTCTTGTTCACTACCAACAATTGCTAATCCAAAACACCCTATGAATGATTCAAGAATGGGATCAAAATGTTGAAGCAATTTTGGTTCTGAATTTTTTTAACTCATTAGTTAACAATCTATTTTGAGTTTTAAGAAGATCAATCTTTGTGTGCATTACTTGCATAAAAGTAGCCACATTATTGAGTGAAGTTTTGTTAATTTCACTTCTTGTTCTTGGTGCAATGTTAATTAAAGTTTATAAAACATTGAGCAAGTCTTCAATACCCACCATATTGGTTAAAGTGCCTTGAGCAAAGAATTTTTTTTTCCAAATAAGTGCTCCAAGGGTTGCAAGTAAGGATACATCACAATCACCAATGAACGACATCACATGAAGATCATCATCATCGCACACACCTTTGACCCCCCTATTCAATTTGGGCCTAGATCAAGATCTCTAAGAAAATAACTTCAAATATAAAGTGTTGGTCCTTCAATTATCTCCAAGTGACATGAAAAGGGGCTTCTTGCAACTCCATCATTTTCAACTTTTGGAGTCAAGACTCCAAATTGCAATGGACTCAAGTATGTCATGCCCGACTCAAAACTTCAACTCATAGGGACATTAATGGCTTCATACAAGCAATCTTGATGGAAAAGGTTTCAAGGGCCTTTACAAAAAAACTATTGCAAATGACCTTCCTTATTAAGCAAAATACTTCAAAGTGGAATTTTGTGTCAATTTGTCAAGTGAAAAATTGTTTTATATCATTGATTGTGTCTTGTTGCTTGCCTTCTTTAAATGAGATTGGTGATTCCTTTTTATATAAGATTACTTTAATTGGTTGCATACTGAAATTGTTTATTTCCAAAAAAAAATAATATAATTAAAAATAATCACCGCGACTCTCACACAAAGCTCTTTAAATGTATTTATTCAATTTTAAGTGGGTCTAGGACACAATCCAATTAAAACGTTCAAAGTATATTATAACATTATCACATAAAATGCAAAATGGTGCACTCATCAAGAACATACAATCTTCATTTTCTATAAAGGAGATGAGGTTATTTGAATTCCTATTTCAAAATATCATCAACATTTCTATAACAAAAAAAATTTAAAACTTCAACAAAACTCTTCATACAAATTCCCTTTATACTATCCTCTACAATAATATAAAATTAAAAAAGAAAAAAAAAGAAAAAAAAGTCAAATTTCTAAAATTCCCATCCAACTTTACAATGATATAGAATTAAAAAGTTAAAAAATAAAATCAAATTTCTAAAATTCCCATCCCACTTCATCGTCCAATATCTATTCATTCTCATACCCCTCTTTACAAATTTTTCATCATCCAATATCTATTAATTCCCATACCCCTCCTTACAAATTTTTGAAAAAGCATATATCCTCAAAGAAGTTCAAAACAGTCGTTGTTTATATTTTTATGCATTTTGGTCAAATGATAATAATGGTATATTAATGGACCCCTTCCCTATTACTTTTAACTCGACTAAACCACTTAAAGGTGATCTCAAGAACCTCACCTCATGCCTAATTTCTTGACCACATGCACCTCATGGATTTGTCACTTTTTGGGTTGCAGGGAGGAATTGCTTTCTATATGCAAAAAAAACCTAATATTCACCAAAAATTCCAATCAATTTGAGACTCCCACTAATAAAAAGAACTCTTGAGAACATTTCAAGAATTGCCAAACATTACATCCCATTGAAATCTTCCCAATTGTATTGACAATCAAACATGCTTAAAATAATAATCAACCAACTCTCAAAGTGGCTCCCAACATCTTAAAATGTCATTATCATATCTATTGCAAGGACACAATCAATGATTGTCTTTCTTTCTTCTTGAAAATTAGAAAATCAGTTTCAAAATAGTTTGTGCTCTAATTCTTTGATACATTGTTTGCAATGCCTCTATTCTTTGCAACTGTGGTTGAAAGTGCACTCTATAACCTCTTGCAATACCATGGAGCAAAGTGCAAACATCTTTGTCTTTCACATAATATGTGTCTGTTAATTTCCATTTCCCAAATGTGATAGAGAAACTCTAATAATGACTATCAATACTTCAAAAATTCCCAAGACATACATAAAAAAAATTAGGAATAACAACAAACTGAGTTGGTTCAAAGATTATAATGAATGATCCTTGTATATTTCCATCTTGGATCATCTCAGATTGAAAACCATGATAATACCACCTCTTATACTTTGTATTACAGAAATTTAGAACATAAAACTAGGGCACAATTACTTTGAAACATTTCAATAAAAAAAAGATGGATTTGACTCATTGTTGAAACATATAGTAGCACCTTTAGCATGTGCAAGATGTTCCACATGTTCAAGAATGATAAATTGATTGTGACAACCACCTCACCATTTGCCTATCTTCCTTAACCAACAAGTTATGTAAGATCAATATGATAATGCATGTTTTCGTAAAAGCTAACTTATTCCAAGAATTAATAACAAGTCTATATAGTGTTTTTTATCATTTAATTATATGTGGCATTTGATATAAAAAAACCTAATATAATAAAAAGATGGTATTTAATGATATCAAGAAATAACAAAAAAAAACAAAAACATAAGCCAATCTATTATATTCACATAATAATATACAATATATAGTACAACCATATAATAACCACCATATAACATTGAATGGTACATAATAAAAAAGGTTATAACCATAACCCTAAAACATAACTAAGAGCATGATACCTAAAATAAGAACCAGATCTTAAGGTATACAACAAGGTAGGACATAGGATTATGAGTTAAAAAGCTAATGATGGGATTGTATTAAAACTCCACCTTCTCATTCATAAGATAAGATAAGATAATGTTATCAATGTTCAATGAATGACCACAAAGGTAGGTCCATGGGATTGAAGAATACAACAAGTGTGGGTACAATGTGGGAGTGAAAAAGTATCTTCTAGATAATGATGAGAATATCATAAAGAAAGAAACCCTAGGTCTAGTTACAACCAAGGAAAAAGTGTATATATCATTATCATATGTGCGGTGATACAAAGTGGGAGTGTCCATGGTGGGAGTTGGACAACTCAATACTAGGCAAGTGAGGAAAATTTGAAGGTGAATCCAGTGAGGTCAATGTCTACTGGATATGATGACCGATGGTGAAGGGGACGACAGGGGTCGTGTTGGCTCACTGTCGGAGTCCTCGAGTACCATAGGGGGTTCTAGATGTATGATCCTGGAGGGGATGTAGGAGCGAGGAAGCTCAATTGTTCTAGCATCTGAGATCGAAGGAAAGAAGCTCTGAATAGATCTTTGATTGCTCTGTTGGGGTTGAGGGGTGATCTGATGGGCAAGAGGTGCCTTGTTTTGAACCCGTCTGAAGTTGAACACTCTATCGCGACGAGGCTGTGTGGACAAATGTGTGGTCTTGCACCTCTGACCTCTGAACCGTCTCAAACATGTCGGTAGCTCTCTTTGGGGGGGGGCGGGGGGGGGAAGAGAATGGACTCGAGGTCTCACCACTCTATGGTTTGAAGTACTTTGAAACTTGAACTGACGTTTGTTGCTCCGATCTTGTGGAAGGACATGGAAGTATGAGGTGATCCTCCTGGTCTTTCCTCGGTGGGGGGCGGTGTGCAAGAGCTAGGATCTATGATGGAGAATCTCCATAATGAAAAGAGCTAGGCACCTCTGATCCTAATATCGAAAGAAAGTAGAGAGGGAGTCCGTTGAGTCTCTATAGAGGCAGTAGTAATGTCCTCGGATCTCATAGTAAACGGGGCACCGAAAAATGAGGTGTCTCTCTATATCTGGCTCATGTAGGTGATACATCTGGTAGATCCTATCAATGCGTGGGATATGGTGATCATTCTCTATTTGGAGTCGATGAGAATCAATTTGGAGTTGTCCCAAAGGGATCATGAGTGAATGCATCCAATGTTTATATGTGTATGGGGGGCAGACAATGAGACCATCCTGCAACTCCATGAAGTGCTCTAAGTAGAATGACATCTTTGGGCCCAGGCTCATCGGGGGTGAGGTCCAAGTGACCTGAATATATAATCTGTATATGTCCTCTCTGATATCTTGGTTCACTATCTGTCTAGTCGACAAGAGATCGGTCAACGCATCTAAGGAGTCCCTGGAAGGGGAAAGGCACTCTGAGGAGATGGTCATCGACTGGAGAAGTCGAGATGCCTCTGAAAACCATCCTCGAGTGCGTCCTGTGGAATGATCTAAAGCAAGGGCCTCTGGGGAGAAAAATGAAAGGTAGGGTAACTGTTCCCTCCTAGAATCAGAGTCCCTGAAAGATCTCACTCTGTGGATGAAGGAGATCAAGTGAAAGATAACCTCGAGGTAGAATGGTTGGACATCGAACTCTGCCTTTATAATGGATTGTGGGACTGTACGTTTTCATCTGATGATGCATCAGAGAAGAAAGGTCTAGACTCTCTCTAACTGATCCCAATCTCTCTGTATCAAACTCAGTCCCTAGATGTCTGAACCGTAGAGTACTGTGGGTATAATAATCACCTCCATGAGGTAGAGTTTGGACGAGATGTCCTAAAACTGAACTTGGAAACACTGTCTCTTGATGAGGTCTAGGGGCCCATAACCTTTGTTGAGTTGAGGCTGGAATCAGATGGGTCCTCCATGCAGGATACTAATTATTCAAAGGCTGCGATAAAGTCTATAATCGTGCCTATATGGTGTGATTTTTTCATTCACCCCAAATAGTGAGTGTCTTATTCAAAATGAGCATAGATGGCCTTCACATAATGGCTCTAGGCAATGTAGCCACCATGAGATTTCTTATACCATTGCCACCGTTGCCAATGTTCTAGATCCAAATATAAAACCTCCACTATGAGTTTCATTAGATCATCAGTAATTCCATGGAGAGAGAAATAATGTTCCATTTGGGTAACCCAACCAAACGGATTAGAATTAAATCAAAGTTGTTCATGTCTACTTTGGGGAAGTGGTGCCATTAATTGTAATCTTAGAAGGGTTTGCCCTGGTTATCCAGGAAGTGTTAATTTGTTGCTCTATGTTTGCTAAATATCCCCCCATGGGTGGGGGCATATGTTTAGATATTGCTTAAACCTATGGGTTTAAGCGATATCTAAACAAAGCTTGAAGAAATGGTTTTCTGGAATTGTGTGAGAGTGCAGTGAGAGTGGGTTGATTGACTATATGAAGTTTTGTTGAGTATCATTCCTCTGCCAGTTTTTCTAAATATCATTGTTGAGAATACTTTCAATCTCAATGCAACATTTTAGTTCTTATTTAGAATTTGAAGTATAAAAAGGGTTTGGGTGCTCTTGATTAAATGCCAATCCCATAACCTCATACATGAGAAAATCCAATAAAAAAGTTACAATCCAAATTGTTAACTCCACTAAAAAAATACTTACTATGGAATATATTTATTCATTGGGATTTCACCCAATGTCCTAAAATGGTTGTTAAGATTTGTTGAGATGGAAAGAATATGTCCTAGAATAGTTGTTAAGACTTGTTGCGATGGAAAGAATAAACAATCATTCCATAAACCAATGCTTGTTACAATACAATCCTCTTAATGATTTTCAAAGGCCAGATGACCTATGGGAACAATTGCTTCTTTTCTCATGAAATAAGGATGCCACTGTTGATGCGTGTTCTAGAAGGCTTGAATGAAGGCATATTATTCCTTACTATAAGTAAAGTAATTCTACTTGGTACAGTAAAAACTTTCTCGAATCTCTTAATTTTGGCTGTAGCCAATGCTTACCTGTTGGTTGATTTTTATTCCTATTGCCCTGGTAATTTATCATAACAGGTTTTAACTTTTTCATGTCAGAATTGCCCTGTGTCTTACTTTTTATTGGTTGACACGTTTTTCCTTGAGAGAGCAAATGATATATGTATCATTAGATATTGCAAAATTTTGTAATTATGTGGGGTATGAGTAGCTAGAGTTTTATTATCTCAGGCATAATTTCCTCTAAAAATCTGTTTTGAAAGCATTGTAGTCGAGGTGTTCTTGTTGAAAATATGTCCAGGTTGAAGTGCTTGCCATCTGGATTTGTTCAGAAAATATTGCTTACTCATTATGATGCTAAGAATCCTTCAAAGAGAAAAGCCTCCAAAAGTACAATTGGGGCAACCGGGTTTTAGGTTCAAATGTGTATGGCAATGTCTTTAGTCATAACCAATTGCAGATCTAGCTTTCATATACCTTTTAGTATGGCTTGGGTGTGATGCTTCGACACTTGGATGGCTGACATGAGTTCACCTTGTCATTAAATTGAGGACCATTCTAATACAGTAGTCAAATATGATGTTCTGTCTATATATGTTTATGAAAGCGAGAGTCATAGGTTTTTACATGATCAAATCTATTTTTCTGACTGTATCTTTTAGAGCTGGCCTCGTAATCATATGAAATAGACATTCTTGCAATGAATTCAATACTCATTAATGCATCCATTTGAACTTTATAAGTAAATCAGCTGCATAGAGTCATAGATATTATCTAAAGTACAGAGTGTGAGCAACGGCTGTACAATTCAAATGTCGTAAACTTTGTACCCAGGGATTAAAAAATTACATGGAATACAAAAACTTGGAGGATTTTCTTTGACAGTGCTATTCGGAGTTTCAATCCTTTACAGGAAGCTTAATATTAATGATAAAGATTTATTCTAAATTATGGGTATGTGACAGTCCTGACAATAGTCTTAAAGAGATTGAGATTGCTACCAGATGCTTAATACTTGCCAACTCTCTGGGTTTTCGTGCTGGCCAACAAAGAACTTGAAAGAATTTCTAACTAATCATTCCACATTTCATTAACCATATCATTTCACATTTTTTAAAATTTACATATCATTAACCATATCATTTCACATTTTTTAAAATTTACATAAATCTAAATTTTTAGAACAAACCACAAAATGTACAATAAATGTACATTTCATTAACCATATCATTTCACATTTTTTAAAATTTACATAAAGGTAAATTTTTAGAACAAACCACAAAATGTACAATATACAAGGTTAAAAATAAATTTATTAGTCTATCATCTTATCTTTATTTACCATCTGTTTCACAATTACAGAGATAATGTCACTTCTGAAAAGTTTCAAGTGAAAACTACGTTCTTCCATTCCAATACAGATACGGGTGGACGCCCAGTTTTTACATAAGAAAGCATGTCTTTATTTACCATCTGTTTCACAAATACAGAGATAATGTCACTGTAAATATAATTTCTGAAAAGTTTCAAGTGAAAACTACGTTCTTCACTTCCAATACATACAGGGGTGGACACCCATTTTTTACATAAGAAAGCAGGGACTCTCTAAATCCACGAACAGAGACTTTATTGTCAGGCCGACAAGATTTCAGTAAGCCGCAACCATTGTTAGGCGCACAAGATTTCAGTGAGCCACAACAATTCTCTGCCATCCATGAAACAAATGTAATTATATGCGTAAATTCCTCCATAGTCTTACAGTCCACGTCTACTTTGGTTATCGTTGGGGCCAAAATGTGGCATATGTTCACACGTTCACGATAAGTACACACCACTTGGATGGAACACATACGAAATTGCTTGAGGTATACTTCATCGTTCACGTTTAACCGGTGTGCTTTATCGGCCTTCAACCATGGCACCAAAGTTGCACCTTCTTTGTCGACTTTTGCACCTCCAGCAATGGTTGCACAGATATTGCCCCCCCTTTTGATCTTTAATTGTATGTCATTGGAAGGCTTTAAATTCTCCACCCACTTTCCTAAACAATATATTTGTCGCCTCCATGAGCGAGGCAGTGGGTGACATACTAAATGCATAATATTGCAGAACAACACATTGATGTTGCTGTAAAGCCACACCCTCAATGTTGTGCTGAACTCCATGACCGTGGATATAAAGCTCAATAGTGTTGGAATGAGCCAATGGACCTTCCTGGTTTGTAAAAACAAGCCAAGCAAATTTATAATTTTCAGAAGTTTTTCCTCGGACACTGACAAGTTGACAGGTAACAGCCAATCATCGTTTAAACGGACGCTGGCATGCTGATTGTAGAGTATGAGTCCATCCAAAACTTCCTCCAAAGTCATGACACCGCCTGTGCTCACTTCTTCCCAAAATTCTCTCTGACCTTTCAAAAACACAGCAGCGTAAAAGCAGTTACCAAAGGGGGCGGTGGGATCGGCGGCGTCGAGCTTGAAAATACTTCCCAAGGCCTGCAGTTCTTCCCAGATTCTGGGAGTGATGTAATAACACATTTTGCCGTCGATGAACAACATGTTTCCGTCGCTTCCCCTTCTCTCGAGAAGAAACTCCCTGCCCAAGTACCGCAGATGGAGCGTATCGGGACTACCCGCCTCTATGTCCCTCCTCTCAGACGGAATTTTCCTCCTCTCAGACGGAATTTCCGCTTGGAGCACAAAACAATGCGCTCGCTTGAAAACTCGACCTTTTAAATTTTGCAGCCGAGAATAAGCTGGGGAGAGTCGAAAGGGTTGCAGCAACCAGCCGACTACGCCTCGTATCAGCGCCCCAACTGGTGTGAGCTTCATGAACTGCCATAAACCCAGGGCTAATTGCAATGCCAGCAGGACGTTATTCACATTCAACTCGAATTCTGTATTTGACATCCTTCCTCTGCCAATGATGAGCGGGAGCATAGTCAATTCAGTCTGTTAATCGTTCTACTCCTTAGAAAGAACAGTCTGCTAATATTTCTTCTCCTCTACTTAGTTCGATGTTGATACCTATTTACTTATTCCTATTTATTTCTGCAGGTTTGATGTTGATACCCCATTTATTTCTTTGTTGCTTCTGCTTTGAGCAGAAAACCAGAAATTTCATTCCGACTGAAAAACATGCTTTTGTTTTTTTCTCCTTTTGCTTTGAGACTTCGACGAGAAAAAGAAAAAGCAAATTCAAAAGATGAATTCCGCGTGGAAAGAGACGAATCCCTAAACATGTGACTTAAGATTTGATGTTGATAGCTTACATTCCTTTGTTTTTCCTTTTGCTCTGGGGTTTGGACTAGAAAACCGAAAAGATTAATTTCGAGGGGAAGACGCGCTTTGATATTTTACCAGTAATTATGAGTGGGAGGACTTTGACCAGAAATCTGAACTCATATAAATATACGATGTATATTTATTATAATGCAATTATAAAATTAAAGAATATACGATATGTGTTTGTTGTAATGTAATTACTAAATTTATTACCTCCATTCATCGCATAGCATTTTATTGATAAACGATAATATAAATATAAATAAGATGTACACGCTACTTCTAAAATGAAATAAATAATTTTTTTTGAATATGATTTTTTTTAAAGATATTATATCACTTTTAAAATGAAATAAATAATTTATTTTTAATATGATTTCCTTGTGTTTGTATGTTTTATTTT
>CBVK0100099198.1:0-27158 GCA_900067695.1 Picea abies
CTTCCGATCTCACGTTTTTGATTGGAGGACACTGACTCTTCTATGGTGGGTGATCACATTTGATGGTTCATCTAGTGGTGTACTTTCTTCATATTGCATGCCTTTGCTTGATGGATCGCCCTCTTGGCATATATTTGGTGATGGCGCTAGCGTGCTACCTCATATGATCATGTCCTTGGCATACTTGTTACACTTTTTGCTTATATATGATGGTTCTAACTGTTGAGATTTGGGTACCTTGGAAAGTGGTCCCCTTGTGTTTGTGAGTCTCTAAACACAAAAGGGGAAACTATTGCCCTTATACCTTTACTTTATGATCTAATTTCACTTTGACTTAATCACTTAAGTCATAAAGTGACAATTAATTCACAAAGTGGGTGAATTAATACACATAAAGCAAACTATGGAAACTTGAGTAAAGTGGGTTTCTAAGTGAGATTTATGAGAAGTAATCCTACCCATTGATTAAACTTGGCTAGATCTAATCTAGGCCATTGATCTTTTAGGTTTGGCCAAAGAGAGGCTAAAGGAGGCTAAAGGGTAAGGATGAGATTCATCACTTGATCACTTGAGAGAGTTGGGTGAGGAGAAGGAGTGAAGAGGAAAAGAGGAGTGGGAGTTTGGAGAACACTTGGGCACATTCTTGAGGAGAGGAGGGCACACAAGGGCTTGAGCATATCATCCTTGAGATGAGGAGGGTGCAAGGCCTCAAAGAGGGTGCACTAGCTTCATGAGAGCAATCATGGAGGAGAAGGGCACACCATGGAGGCTTGAGCTTGAGAGATTAAGTGTGGAGGAGTTACTTGTGTAGAGGGTGCACTAGTAGAGGAGGCACACAAATAGCCTGAGGAAGGCACTTGAGTGAGAGGGTGCACTTCAAGCTTGAGGTAGGGGTGCAATTGGAGGATAGGCACACTTCATTATTGGAGGGGCGCACATGTGAAGGAGTGCTCCATTTGTTTTGGAGAGGGTGCACTTGTGATAAGTAAAATCCAAGACTAAGGAGGGCACGCTCACATCTTTCCAAGAGCCAAGTACTCTAGGAGGGTGCAAGCAGAAGCTAGCAAGCACATATTCCAAGAGGGGTGCAAGTCATCATTAGCAGGCACAAGTTTCAAGGAACTCCATTACAAGCTTAAGGATAAGCTTGGATTGTATCAAGTTGTTGTAGCATTTGCTTTGAGATCTCCAATATATATATCTCTCTCTCTTACTGGTTTTCCCCATGGGGGTTTTTCCAAGGTCATGTTGACCAAAAACCACTTGTGTACATTTGTCATGGTTTGCCTATTACTTTCACTTGTAGGTTGTTAAAGATCCTAGAAGTGTGATTGATGTTTAACGCATGTTATTGAAGGCTAACTTGGACAACAAAACCATCCATAGTTTATCCTTATAACAAGAGGCATTAAATGTTAAATTTGGCAGCATCGATAGTCATTCTCTAATGAGAGGCCATATGGGCCACCCTGAGGCTAGCTAGGGAGATTTGGAGAATCAACCAGTCTTGTGAGGTATTGACAAAATCCAGGGGAAACGTACAACCTCTGTGAGTCAAACCAAAAGTCAGGACGAACGAGATGCTATGTAAGTCTAATGCAAAAGTCTAATGCAAAAGTCAGGGGGAATGTACAACCTTTGTGAGCATAGATAGTCTAGTGCAAAAGTCAGGGGGAACGTATAACCTCTGTGAGCATAGACACAGTAGTGCAAAAGTCAGGGGGAACGTACAACCTCTGTGAGCCTAGTCAAGCCTTGTGAGCCATGAGCAAAAGTCAAGGCATCTAGCAAAAGTTAGGTTGAATATAAAATTCCTATGAGCTAGAAACAAACGACATTCCTAATATTGCAAATGATACAAATGTATTGATCTAGTATGTTGGCATGTGTAACATTATCCACCATGAAGAGAAATTCGAATTGCCTTGTAAAGAGTCGAGTTGTAGAAGTCAAAGTTACATGTCTAAGTCAAAGACATTGTTGTCGCATGTCACATGTTGCATGCATGACATGCACTGCATGCATGTCTAGTTGCATGTTGCAAGCATAACATGTGGATGCTAAGTTAGTACGCATGCATGCCAAGTCAAAGGTGAGTTGTAACTGAAGTCTCAAGTCTAGTTCTAAGTTCGAACTAAAGTGTGAGGCTGAGTTATGTTTAAGCATGCAAACAAGTTCCTAATTCAAGCCATCCACTTTCCTCTTCACTCCTTTATAAGCAGAGGTTGACCCCTCTCTTCTACACAGTTGTTATGCAGCGCAAGAGTGAGTGAAAAGAGTCAGTCTGCAGGTGACTGAGAGTGGGCAGCAAGCATACGAGTCGGATGTATACAAAGTGGGGAAGGACAGCGAGTAAGTGCTGTTTACGTTAGCAACAAGGATAGCGAATAAGTGCTGTTCATATCAGCAAGAAGGACAGCGAATAAGTACTGTTTATATCAGCAGCAAGGACAATGAATAAGTGCTGTTTACATCAGCACCAATGACAGTGAATAAGTGCTGTTTACATCAGCACCAAGGACAGCGAATAACTACTGTTTTATATCAGCAACAAAGACAGTGAATAGTGCTGTTCATAACAACAGTAAAGGAAAGCAAGTATTTTGCTGTTTGCTGGTCATACAGTCAGGTTTTCTTTCATGGTGGATTGTTGTACTTGATCTTACATATTATTAATGCAATAAAGGAATATCGTATGCTGGGGTTTTTCTCCCTGTACAGGGTTTCCCCAGGGTATATGTGTTGTTGATGTGCATGCTTATGTATCTACATAATTATTGCTATTCAGTTATGATTCTATATTGTTGAAATGTATTAAGCTGGAATCAAAGTGTTGAAGAATTCAAAGAAATAATCCGCTTAAGAAATCAAGCTCAAAATTTAACATTAAAGAGCATCAAACCAAAGATTTATGGGCATATTTGGAGAGGGTAAAGTTCAGATTTGGTGGGCTGTTTTGAACATCAAGAAGGCTGTCGTAAAGCAACAAGTAAAACGGTTTGAAAGAACCCAAACTTAGTGCCCAACAAGAGGTCAAAGACAGGCATGTTGGGCAGCCCATAGAACGTCAGAAAATCTTCACTAACCCTCCAAGGGGTTAGATAATGGTGATGAAGGATGTGACGTGGCATACTTCTAGTCGATGACAGATGATGCATACAGGGGCGCATTGTTATGGATGCACATACTCTTCTCGGCACTTCCCTGATGGCATGTTCGACCACTGGAAATGGTAGATGCACTATGTCTAGAGGAGAGTATGTTGCAAAGTACACTTGTTTGATTACCCCCCTTAGAACACATCACCATGGTTGAATTATTTTTGATGATTATTATTGTTATACCATGGTTAGGTGATGTGCCTTGTCTTTCTAGTTAGCATCATGATATATTGTGTGGAGGCTTGCATCTACCACATGTGGTGTTTGAGGGGTATTTGACGGCTTGCATAGTTTTGATCATGCATTTGATTGACCCTTAGCACATTCATGGAGGGGGATAGCCGTCAACTAAGGATTTCCCTAAGTTTTATTAGTTAATTATTACTCCTAGATGTGGTGATTTAATTATTGCCAAGATGTGGTGATTTAATTATTGCCATACTCACCATGGTTCACGCTAATTATTATGGAGTATTTCTCCTTGGCACACGTTTTTATGGTGATCTAGCACATTTTTCTTGATGGTGTGAATGCCCTTAGGGGTATTGGCTATCTGGTGATGAAGTTACATTCATTGGTTGGATGGTTTCTTGAAGGAGTAAAGCGCTACTCTTATTGACATCTTTTCACGCATTCAGAGTGCACCCCTTTACCAGCACATATTTCGAGGTATGGTGGAGATGAGGGTGGTTTTACCCTTGGTTTTTAGTTCCATCCCATGGTATTGCATTATTATATGATTTGTTGGAAAGCATTACCATTTACTGTACTCGTCTTCTTGGTTGACCACACGTGTGAGGAGTTATTGCACACTTCTCTAGGGCGCACTTTCCTTTGGGTGTATTTTATTATTTTTTGAGGGAGCTTACAACTACTTTGCACACCTCCCTAAGTTGTACCTCTTCAAAGATGATTTTATCATTATATTACTTGGTCAATGTGATCCCATTGCACATTTCTCAAAGGAGCACCTATATTCTTGATTATTTTTTGAAGGTGGTTGCATGTTGACTCATCCACTCTCCTAGTGGAGACCTCCCTTATGTGGACCTATTGCAGATGCTTCTATGGATTGATATTTATGGCAGGTTTGTTGATCCTTGGAAGTAGTGCCCTAACTACCTTGTGTGCACATATTAAGGTCGTTCCATTTCTTCATGATGATTCTAACAACTACATGGACGTTGGGTACTTGTTCCTGGGCCATTCTCTTGTCAAGCGCACCACTTCATGGACCATTTATTCTATTTTTGGAGGATTCTTGAAGGGCGCATTGTTGGATGCATTATTTTATCATTCAATGGATGATTTGACATGGTCAATCCCCCAAGTTCGAGGAGAGTGTCCTCTTGAAGGCCTCATTAGGCCTCATTGTATACATCTTTATACATCTAGATGGAACATTGGAGCTTGTTGATATGGTCAACCACTTTATAGTAGACACATGGCATAACCACTCATTATTTTATAATTGTTTGACAGTTGACTTGTCAAGAGGTGGGTATGAGAGATCGTTATTGTGTTGTTATCCTTGGAGAAAAGCATCGATCTAGGAAAACAATTATTATTTTATTGTAAAAGGACATGGAGCTAGACTCTATTTAAAGAGTAGCTCTCTCCAACATTTATTATGGTGGGATCTATGGGAGATCTTGAGCTTCATCGAATATCTTATTAAAGAAATGGAAAGTTAAGGGTTTCTTATGTGTGGTTATCCATCCTTTCATTACTTGTTGGTTTATGTTGTTGGAATGCTAATTTAATTTTGCTACAATAGGGTTTCAAGCACGCAACAATTATGTCTCTCGAATAAGAATTTTTGATGAGGTGAATTCCTAACAAAATTCTAGTTGTTTATACTTCCTAATTGATGCTTCTATGTTATGCCACTTCAGTGAAGGGTTGCATGTCATTTTTCAAGTAGTGGTAGGATCACATCTTATTGATTTGCATGTGCATACAAGGTCACCTTTGGAAGGAGCCTTTCTCATATAATTAAATTCATATAACTCGCCTCATCTTTAGTTTTTTGCATGTTTGTAACAACAATAACTATACCCGTTTATCTACCATTTGCAACTCTTGATTCTCTTAGTGACCACCCCCTACATGTCCACTCCCTTAACCCAAGCATCCTTAATTCAAGTGTAAGCCTCCATGTAAGCAGCCAAGCAACCCCATGCTCTCTAGGGCTCAAGGCCCTCTTCCAAAATGCCCAGGGCTCCTTCGGTGCAAGGTGTCCTCTAATCAAGCAACCTCCCTCCATCTGCCAACTACATGAAAAAATCACCAAGCTTTGTAGGTCTTCAATGCTCCAAAGGAAAGTCATGCAAGCATCCATACAAGGTCTGGAAACTAAGAGTAAGCCACCAAGGGTCAACCACACACCATGCACTCCACATCTTATGAAGCATGTAAATACTTTCAAAGTTAACCCCAAAAATCTAACACTACTTTCGAAGGAAAGTGTTTTCACCAACACATTTCTTCTCCCTCTACAATCCAATCAAACCTACCATTTGTAAATCTAAGCCTATTGCAGTCTTGGAGTCAACCCAAACATCATTCTCCATTAAGGCATCACACCTAAGTCATCGGGTTTGGCGAATTTCAAGGTTCAAGTTCGAAATTCGTCGAACTTCAAGGGAATTTGAACAAATTCGTTTATGTTCGCCGAATTTAAACGTGAATAAATTTCCTTGAAATTTGATTGTGTGTTGATGTTCATTGAGGTTTGAACTTTTTAAAGGTTTAAAAAATCGTAAATCTAAACCCCTGTCTTTAGTTCATTCCTTCTTCCCATTGCCTTGCATTCCTCCACTTCGTTCATTCATCCCCTCTCACAAACCTTGACGCCTCCCAGTGCCATCTCCCAAGTCCCACATACTAGACAATGGTGCCCTCACTCATGATTGGGAATTGAAAGAGTTCCCAATTGGCACTGCTAGCATTCACTCTATGTTTTCCTTTATAAGATTGCTACTAGAGTGAGCTCTCCATTTGATCTATCCGCTCTAGACAGAAACTCTCCCTAGCCAATAGGTAGAGCCCAACAGTTCGAGACTGTGAAAACCAGTCAAAAGGTGTAAATCCCATGTCCTTTCCATTTGCGAGTGGGTCCAACCATACTAGTGGGTTTCGTTCAATGATCGAGACAACTAGTTGTTCCATTTAACTTATTATTTATTAACCTAAAGTGCAGCTTATCATTCTCCAGTCGATAGACCCAACCGTGAGTGCCCTCTCTCACAGAGAAATTGTCGTCCTCACTTGTTTTGAAACGAGGCATTCAAGCCACAAGACCCACCAAGCCACCACCACAAAATATTCAACATTATCGACCATGCTATTCTTCTTGTTTTATGTGTCATCTATCTTGAAATTCATATCTGACTAGACAGAGCATGCTACATAACAATAAATTTTCGAAAAAAAAGAAGTATATTAAGATTTTTTCATATGTGTGTGTGTGTAAAGATAAAGAGATATAAGGTTATAAACTTGAGATTATCTATTTATGGGAAAAATGGGAAGAGTAATTCAACATTTCAATTAGAGAAACAACAAGTATTATATGACAATCAACACATATTTTCAATTTCGAGTAAAACCTTGATTTCTAAATTAAAACCATATCGCATATATATTAAATTTTATTACATATATTTTTTAATTTTTTAATTTTATAGTTTTTCGAATTTAATGTCGAATTTTATTACCAATTTTCGTTGTTGTTGATTTTTTGTCGAACTTCAAGGTCGTTGAACTCAAACACAAATTCGAACTAGGTGAGTTAGCATCACATCTCTCCTCCTCAAAACAATTACAAGCCTCACAAATGGAGGAAACCAATGCAACATGGCTAGCATATCTCCTAGGAGATATGCTTGCCCTCATGAAATATTTGGGCACTCCCCCATGCTCTTGTGCATCCTATAATGTCTAAATAAGCCATCTCGGCCTCTTGTATGCTGGAGTAGAAGATGAGGGCATATCCACTCCCAATTCCATCTTGTCTACCTCTAGATCAGACTCTACTCTGGCCTTTGAATCAGTCTCTAGAAAAACGTCCTCTCTCTCCTCAATCGCTTACGAAGAATCTTGTGAACTAGAAGATCTCACATCCTTATCAAACTTCACATCTATGCTCATTAGTGTCTTTAGCTATGCTAAAATGTAGATCCTATTAGTTGCAGAAGTATCATTGTATCCAACAACAAAAGATGCTATTGCAACATCTCAAACCTCCAAAGAATGTTGACCACGTGTGAATCTATAGGAACATAACTCTAGATCATCAACAACTTGTCCATCTCCATCATCCATCAAGTCAACATCATAGACCACAATTGTCAACAACCTATGATCATGGGTATCTATCAAAACCTCCAACAACTAATGTATACACCTTAACTAGGTCAACGGCCTCTTTTTGATAGAGACTTGAAGCATGAGTATCGTCAGGTCAACTCCCTTTGCCTGAGAGAATCCAACAACCATGCCCTTATACTCTACAACACTCCCATCAACTGCAAGCTTGGAATCAATCCCTGATTCCAGAATATACAAGTGCCATAAGATCGGTAAGCAACTTGTAAAGGCCACCCTTGACACCCCTCTAGCCAAAGTCCTAAGACTAGCTAGACTACAATATATTGATGATGCAATGTTGTCCTCCAAATGCAATTGTACATTGATGAAATGTAACTTTACATTGATGATTTGCCATGTAAGACACTAAAATAAGATTTTTTTTCAACCTAAGAACAAAATCCCTCAACTCAAGAACATCACCTAATGGCATCTGAACCAAAATGGAACACACTCTCATAGGATAAGTAGCATCACTGCACAACTCCTCACTCATACCTCCATCTTGCTCCCGAGGCCTGCTAAATAATGTCATATCCTAAGTCATATGTCTCGATGCCCCACCATCAACATACCATCCAACAATAAACACAGTGTTAGAAGATAAACAAGAGACCATGAAGAAGGTGATCTCAAACTAAGATGAATCCCCATCTACACCTACAATGGTACCAACGGAAACTTGTTTGGCCTTCCCCTTCTTCTTCGAACTCTCACTAGCATAATGTCCCATCTGATGGCATAGGAAACACATCACCTTACTCAAGTCCTTCTTTGTTGTCCCTCAACCTTCCTTCTTGTAGCTTTTCTTATTACCCTTCTTCATCTTCCCAATGAGAGCAATCTCATCTATTTCCTCTTGCTACATTGAAAAGGACTACAACTTGATCTCTTCCTACACAAGGCCATCTTAAAGCTTCATAAAGGCTATCAATGTCTCTTGAGCACACACACCCTAAACAAAAGGCCTCCAAGACGGTAAAAGACTAATGTTCATTCAAGGCAATGGACACCAACTCCTTGTCTTCACCTTCGTCCCAATGACAGTCAAGTGGTCTCGAGACTTTGTGATCTTGGCCATGTAGCTCAACACATTATTTGTCTTGCTCATGTAGATAAAATCTTGTTTCGCAAGAGCATCTGTAGAGAAACACAATAACTTTAAAATAAACCAATAAGCGCTTCAAACATCTTTGTACCAATCATCCTATCTGCAATGTGAGAAATGAAGTATTATTCATAGAATCAAGATCTTTGCCTTGGTCTCCTCCTTGTTATGAGTGAACAACTTCGAATTGGTAGGTGTCGCAATCTCTTTCTAAACATGCTCCCAAATCTCGACTTCCTCCATAGCCATCTAAAGACTATGCTTCCAAGGGATGAAATTTGAAGCTCCATCCAACCTATCACACTCTCCAAGTCCAATAGTAAACATCTTTGCAAGATCTAAATCCACCTCAAAACAAAAGTCTCAAACAAGCCCTTCAAGGGCTCAAACACCTTCCCCAAGTGTCCTAGGGTTTCACATACAAACAACCCATACAAAGTCAATGTACCATTCCCAGGTACAATGTTCGCTGAAATACCAATTCCCTCTTCACCAAAAGAGTGATTTTGGTAGAAAGTGTTGATACCATGTAAAAATTTCACCTCTTTAGAGATTCCATGGTAATCTGTGTGAATTATCAGCCTTGTGTATGAATTATAGCAGCAAACAGAAAACAATATTTCACTTCACATCAACCTCAATACACTACGCAATCCAAGAGAGAAGATACCGAATATATGTCAACAATTTTTATCCCTTTCATGCATAAACCAGGTTTGAAATCATTGCAGATTTACAACAGTAAATCTATCCTATTATCATCAATATAAATGTTAAATTCCTTAACAGTTTCAGCCTTAACTTATGTCAAATCAACAAGACATATAAATGCTCAAAATTACCAAACCATGAAGATAATAATAGCTGAAAATCACATCTGCAATAAGACACTTTTGGACAAAAAATTTCATACATATAGATAAGAGATGAAGTTCAAGTACATACTCTTAGATTATCTCAAGCTAGAACAACCCTTCAAGCTCTCCAAAACCCTAGCTAGTGAAAACCAAAAAAAAACCTAGCTCCACCAAAGATACTCCAACAAGTCCTCCTTGGCCTTATGTAAGGCATCTCCTCTTCTCTTCCTTCTCAACAAGTACAACTTAAGGTTTATCCCAACTCCAATGCCTACTTAGAAATCATACACTAACCCTAGACTTCAAGAATGTTCTAGAAAACCCTAGCACCTTAAGACATAGAGAGATAAAGTTCAAATTGGAATGAACGCAAAAGAGAGACTAGCATTCCTCCTCTTACATCTCTAACTTAAGTGTAAAGAAGAATAAGAACAAGTGTGTGATTGATGATGATAAAGACTCCCTCCTTCCTCTATTTATATGAGAGGTATGAGAGGTCTACAATAATAAGTGGAGCTAGTCCACTACAAGCAACCTACAAAACATAAGTAGGTCCACACATGTGAAGTGTTGTACTATGAGTCACATGTCAAGCTCCAAGGTGACAACGATCAACAAGCAAGGCTCCATGGCATGAGCGCTACTCTTCAACGTCCCACGCTCCTCTAAGGCTCTATATATCCAATGCATCTCCAAGGGCATGTGCCTCGTCAAGGACCACCACACCCACATGTCCACTCCCTCAATCCAAGAGTAAGCCTCCATGCAAGCAACCAAGCAACCCCAAGTTGTCTAGGGCTCAACACCCTCCTTCAGAGTGCCTAATGCTCCTCCTCCAATGCAAGACATCCTAAAAGCAACCTCCCTCCATGTGCTGGCTATATCAAGAAGTCACCAAGCTCTATAGGTCTTCAACGCTCCAAGGAAGAATGTCATGCAAGCATCTATACAAGGTCTAGCAACCAAGAGTAAGCTAGCTCCAATGTCCAGGTCAATCAAAGAACCCCAAGGGTCAACCATACACCATGCACCTTGTTATCACATGATTTAGCACTTGAGCAAAGCCCTTCACGAGATGCCAAACTTGTGTAACAATTGGAAGTAGTCGTCACTGTCACCTAGACAAGTACTTCCCTTGTTTTAATGATGGAGGGAGATCCAACACAAGGGAGGCTTCCCTTGTGACCTCAAAGGATCCTATAGCAAGCTAGAAGCAAGTCTATGACCCCTTATCTTGGTCACTTGAAAAGATAGGGTCGGTCTAGGGAAATGGGGTAGGATGGGAAGACTTTAGGCGAGGTAATTGGTTGTACGTGTTAGGAAGTGTTTTAAATGCATAAAATAATCAAAACCAAGTCTAAGCAAAATATAAGCCACAAAACACTAACTATCAATGAAAGAGGCAGCTGTAAATATTCTTGCAATAACTAACAGTTTATATAAGCAAAGCGTATTTGTAACAGCAGCAAGAAATCAGCCCTCAAAAATTGCCAATAAAATATTAAAATAAATAAGTGGAATAAGATCCAAGTGTTCAACAATGAATTCAGCCTTCTTAAACCGCAATATTAAGTAAGTTATCAGTAATTTGAACCCTAATGGCTGGAATTATCTTTTATAACAGCAGCAAGTTATTGAGTGAATTTGCAAATCATTTCGCAATATTGAGCATAGGAAAGTGGTTAAGCATTCACCCAACAAGTTATCTTTTGAAAGAGTGTGAGTTTATTGAAGTTTGCACACACTTCGAGCAAGAGGACTAATGTCGTTTTCCTTCTCTTGGTCAATGGGGTCAAACTGCACTTTGAATTTAGGCTTAGATAACCAAGAAGAGTGAGGATTGGGAACCCTAATGTTAGAATAATAGGTGTGTTTGTTTCACCGTAAACAATATCGCGATATTGTCACCCAACCATAGGCTCAAAGGCCACCCTCAAGCACCTTAACCTTGACAAATAGAATAATTCCGGAAGTAAACCCTAGAACCAATAGCCAACCAAGGTAGCATACCTCTCTCCAAAGCTAGCATACCAAGCAGAAAGTCCAAACCATAACCAGGCAAAAATTCCAACCATAACCAAAGACCAAGTCACCACTATAGTAGTTGCAGCTCTCCTCCAGTCATGCGCACCACTTGTCCTTATGCAATTGTGAGAGTGACTGTGACAAATGAGCTCTAGCGCCCTCTTATTTATAGTCCTCCAAGTGACCTATCTGGGCCAACTTCTACTTCTGGAGGATAATAATTTAATATAAATTATTATCTTGAGCAGACTTGTCTTCTAAGTTTATTTCCTTACCTATAGGGTTTCTCTTGCTTCCCGGAATATTCGAGACTCATCAAAGGTTATACGTAGAGAGGTTAATACCTCCCTCAACTACCGTAATATCAACACTCCCTCTTAGCTAGGGAGGTATTAAAGGCAATGGTCTTGAGCACAAACAGACCATTCAACCGATAGCATCATCATAGCCACGCAAGCTATCTCATGATCAAATCACGAGCACCATCATCACTATCCAACTAGATAATCTTTATGGCAATCAGAACAATTCCATCCAATAGAACACAATTGTGTCTATTCATAGTAGTATACAACTACTATTCAATGCTACACAACCACTCCTAGTAGCGCACATCTACTAACCAGTGACACATAGTCATTGTTATCGCACAATCTATACTTCCCCAAAGCCTAAAGGAAAGTAGGCCTAGATTGACATAACACGGAGGTAGTCCTATCATTGTAACCCCAATAGCATACCTCTTTCAATTCAGGAGGAGAAGAAACTCACTCCAAGGGAGACGTCCCAAGACCTAGTTGGTTGATGAAGGGAGATAAGACAACAATGGTAAAACCCACCCTTCTCTAGGTCACTCAAAAGAAAGTGTTGAAATATTGTAACTGCAAAGAGTATTCTATTTATTATTGATGTATTATTCATTAGATCAATCCCCTTTTGTGGATTGATCATGTCAAGCATTGTAAATGACCAAATCCCCTTTTGCGGATTGGTCAAACCCTAATTGTAATATGCAAATTGAGAAGTCGGCCCCCAGGCAAATTAAAGTGGTTCTAACCACCCAGAAAGAGAAGTCGGCCCTGCCAGTGAAGAGACACCTCCTTTTAGCACTTGCCAGTTTGTATAAATAAAGGAAGCCAACGCCTCATTTGTTCAATCACTCATTCGATCATCCAGAGCGCAAGTTTGGTAGTTGTAGTTGAAGAAGAAGGAAGAGAGAGAGGTGCATTACTTGGGAGAGGATATTCTCTAGTGTTTGGTTTATTGTCATGGCATTGTATTGGCTATCTATATTAAGGAAGTTTTTGCTGGGTTTTCTTCCCCATGAGGGTTTTCCAGGATAAATGTTGTGTATCTTGTGATTGTGTTTTTCTTAGTGATCCTATCTATGCTATATGGTTATCTAGTAAATTGAAAAGAAACCTAATAATAGCTTAAACTCTAACATGGTTTCAGAGCTAAGCTGAAGATATCATCTTTCACAGGAAAAAGAAAAACGTCACTGTTGTCGTACAAAAAAATTAGGGCTTTTTATTGAAGAGGAATTTCAACCCAAAAGTCATCTAGAAAAGTGTGCCCCAGCCCAAGGAACTCTTTGGCACCTTCAACGCACTTTTTCAGTGGATAGAACTCCTGGAAAGTGAAACCCTAGTTTTCACCAGTACCAGAAGTACCAGATGAGCCTATTACATTGTTGTTGTATGTGAATGACTTATTCTTAATTGGAGAAGAAAAGCTCATCACTGAATGTAAGAAGAAGCTTGATGTCGAATTTGAGATGAAAGACCTTTTGCCTAATGCACTATTTCTTAGGTCTTGAGGTCTGGCAGAGCCCAGAGAGAATCTTCCTTATCCAAGGGAAGTATGCAGTTGAAATACTAAAGAGATTTGATATGTTGGAGTGCAAGTCCATGAATACACCCATCGAAACAAAGTTGAAGCTCCTGGTTGACACCTCGTCAAAATTGATTGATGCTATGTTGTACAAACAAATCATTGGATCGTTGATGTATCTGACGAACACCATGCCAGATATATGTTTTGCTATGAACACCTTGAGTCAGTTTCTGGTAGAACCCAGACATGTTCACTTGGTTGCTGCAAAACATGTGATGAGGTACCTTAAGGGTGCAATAGATTGTGGTCTCAGTTATGATGGAGATCATGACTTCAGACTGAGTGGTTATACTGATTCAGATTGGGCTGGAAGTGTCTCTGACAGAAAGAGCACTTCAGGATGTTGTTTCAGTCTGGGGTTAGCCATGATCTCATGGTAGAGTAGGAAGCAATCAAGCATTGGTCTCAGTACGACATAAGCAGAATACATTGCTGCATGTTCTGCCAGTTGTGAAGCCATATGGCTTCAAAAGTTGTTGACAGGTCTATTCGATCTAGAGATGGAAGCAACCATGATCCTATGTGATAACCAAAGCTGCATAAAGATGACAGAGAACCCGATGTTCCATGACAAGTCAAAACACATAGAGATTTGATATCATTACATTCGTGATATGGCGCAGAGAGGAGCCATAAAACTCCAATATGTTAGCACGGATGAACAGGTTGTTGATGTATTGACCAAGCCTCTATCTCGTGTAAAGTTTGAGCACTTTTGAGATAAGCTTGGTGTAGTCCGAAAGGACCTCCCTTGAAAGGGGGAGTAGTGATGTGCTGCTAGCATTGTGCTGTGACGCCAGATTCATGCCGATGATGATGTGCCAGCCTCGTGCTGTGATGACAGCTTCATGCTGATGATGATGTGCCAGCCTTGTGCTGTGATGACAACTTCATGCTAATGATGATGTGCCAGCCTCGTGCTGTGATGACAGCTTCATGCTGATGATGATGTGCCAGCCTCGTGTTGTGATGTCAGCTTCATGCTGATGATGATGTGCCAGCCTTGTGCTGTGATGCCAGCTTTGTGTTGATGATGTGTTGCCAACCTCGCGCTGTGATGCCAGCTTCGTGCTGATGATGTGATGCCCGCTTCATGTTGATGTTGTGTTGTCAGCCTTGTAATGTGATGTCAGCATCGTGTTGATGATATTATGTAGCCGGCTTCGTGCTGTGATGCCAACCTCGTGCTGAAGACTCTCAGCCTAGTGGCGATGTTGATGATGCTCCAACCTTTGTGCCGTGTTGTTGATGATATTGATGATGAGAAAAACTTCAAATGATTTATAGATACGCCAGTCAGTGTTCTAGATGTTGTTGATGATGTTGCCCTCTCTCTCTCTTCGGATGTTGTAGAATACCCTTCTTGTTAAGGGGGAGTGCTAAAATATTGTAACTGCAAAGAGTATTATATTTATTATTGATGTATTATTCATTAGATCAATCCCCTTTTGTGGATTGATCATGTCGGGCATTATAAATGACCAAATCCCCTTTTGCGGATTGGTCAAACCCTAATTGTAATATGCAAATTGAGAGGTCACCCCCCAAGCAAATTAAAGTGGTTCTAACCACCCAAAAAGAGAAGTCAGCCCTGCCAGTGAAGAGACCCCTCCTTTCAACACTTGCCAATTTGTATAAATAAAGGAAGCCAACGCCTCATTTGTTCACTCACTCATTCGATCATCTAGAGTGCAAGTTTGGTAACTGCAGTTGAAGAAGAAGGAAGAGAGAGAGGCACATTACTTGGGAGAGGACATTCTCTACTGTTTGGTTTATTGTCTTGGCATTGTATTCAGTGGTGAATATATCGGCATTATATCGGAAATTTCGGATGTGTCGTCGACATTTTCACCTGGCCGAAATTTTCTTCCGAATATTTCACGAAACTTCCGAAATTTTCAATGTGTTGCGACACATTCACTAACTCGCGACATTTTCTCAATGTGTCGCGAGTCGATGGAATATGTCGGCCTGCTTAAATTTTTTAGCAAATAAAAAGCGTGTGAGGGGTTTTACTAAAATTCGTAATGGTAATGTAAAATTCTTAAAGTAAAAGGATGAAAATGATTTTACTTAAATTTTTAACATTACCATTAATTGTTTCAGGATGTTTGAGANNNNGTCCCATTCAAAATTCAACAGACTTAACAGTTTTCAGGATTTCAAGATTGACAAGATTGCAATGTTTCCACTGGGATTCTATCATGTATGAGAGTATGGAACTGACATTTAATCAAGAGAACCAAGCCCTTTATGTACCTCGATGTTGGTGGCATTGATTGTTGAACTCTTTTGTCATGACCCCGGTAAAAATGTACCCTTCACTCAAGTATAAACTCTTCTATTGAACTCTTCTCTTTATCGTCGTGTCAGGTGACTTAGTAGTGTATGTGCACACCAACCTGTCTTATATACAAGTAGAGAGAAGAGTGGTTGAAGGGAAAGACAAAGATGTGGGATGTGTTTTCTGATGATATGGGTTTGAACAACAGTGTTGAGTTGGCATTAGCCAACTTGGATCTTAATGGGCTAGTGCTAGAGCCGGTCACTTTTGATGATGGTGATCCTCTTGAGGGGTCATCCTCTAGAGTCCACATCAACCAATGCATGGATTACATTGGATATAGGGGAGGAGGAGGAGGATGGAGGAGAGAGCAGTGGTAGTGATGCCAATCTTGATGATTATGACATGGAGGACTACTAACAGTCACAACTCATGAGCTATGAGATTCTTTCATCTACGGTTCTAGTATCTACCCTATAGCTATTTTGTATTTTTCATTGGCATTCCCACCTATAGTATCAATGACTCTAACTTAGTATGTTATTTGATGTTGTAGAGGCCATTTAGAGCCTCATTGATTATGTATTTATGTTCCAATCTCTAGATATGTATTGCACTTGGTGTCGTTTTGATATATTCATGAGCATACTTTAGATATGTTGTCTCTAATTGTCTCTAATGCTTTGGAAACATGATTTAAAATCTTATTATCACCTTATCACCTGATATTAAGATTATATGGTGGCACCTATTATTCTATCATGATATACGCACCTTAATATCATCTTAATATTTCATCATGATATCCATGATGATATTAATCATGATACGCACCTAGTCTACATCAGATTATAGTCTGAGCTCCAGGGTCATGATATCGCATCTTAATTCGTCTTAATCTCACATCAGATTAGTATCATGAAATAGTTGATATCATCTAAGCTCCAGGGTCATGATATCCATGAGACTGATTATGGTGTCTTCCACAATAGTCTTTATTTTTAATACTTCAACATGTTTCAAAATTTTCAGTTTAGTAACGATATGTGATCACTTGACATCTTATGCATCTTATTTATTGGTTGTATTTTCATATTTATGTAGCAAAGTGTTTATTTGATGTTGTTGTTGTTTTACAAGTTTAAAAAATTGAAAAAAATGAGTGTTTTTGTATTTTTTTGAGGTCTTGCGACATTTTCCGACATTTTTCGCCGATGTCGCCGAGAAGTTACATTCCGGACCCTCGCTGACACTTTTCCCGACACGAAATATACAACATTGATTATATTGGCTATCTATATTAAGGAAGTTTTTATTGGGTTTTCTTCCCCATGAAAGTTTCCCGGGATAAATGTTGTGTATCTTGTGATTGTGTTTTTCTTAGTGATCCTATCTATGCTATGGTTATCTAGTAAATTGAAAAGAAACCTAATAATAGCTTAAACTCTAATATGCTTTCAGAGCTAAGTTGAAGAGAGCATCTTTCACAGGAAAAAGAAAAACGTCACTATTGTCGTACAAGAAAATTAGGGCTTTTTATTGAAGAGGAATTTCAGCCCAAAAGTCATCTAGAAAAGTGCGCCCTAGCCCAAGGAACTCTTTGGCACCTTCAACGCACTTTTTCAGTGGATAGAACTCTCGGAAAGTGAAATCCTACTTTTCACCAGTACCAAAAAACCAGAAGTACCAGAAAACTAGAAGTACCAGAAAACCAGAAGCACCAATCCAGAAATCCATTGGTCAAGTTTGAAGGGGCAAAATTTGGATTTTTTGAAATCTATCCACACCAAACTACTCGCCTCAGCCAAGCGCACCTCCTAGTAAGTTCAAAATTCAATTTTGAGCATTTTCATTTTTTGGTCATTTTCCTAGCTCCAGGTAAAAGATGTCTGCAAGCACTAAGCTTGTTGACAAGCTAGAAGGTGTGGGAAATTTCCGTGCTTGGAAGTATAGGATTGGATTCATTCTTAAAGAGAATGACCTAGCAAGATACATTAAAGAGAATGTACCAGAACCCGTCGATGCTGCAACTAAAGCAAAACACCAAAAGGACACAGTTAGGGCCAAAAGAATCATTGTAGATTCTATCAAAGATCACTCAATTCCTCAAGCGTCTTCAATGAGGACTCCAAAAGAAATGTTTGATGCCCTAACCAAATTATATGAAGGGAAGAACATAAATCGAAAGATGAATCTAAGGACTCAACTCAAGAATACAAGGATGCAAAAAGGAGAAACAATCCAGGGAATATTTCTCCAGAATATCACAATTCAAAGAACAACTAGAAGCAATTGAAGATACTATAGATGAAGACGAACTTATAATGACAACCCTTCATGGTCTCACAAGACCTTGGGATGCATTCATCCAAACTATTTGTGCCAAAAAAGACAAACTACAATTTGACAGTCTTTGGGAAGAATGGGTTCAAGAAGAATCAAGAGTAGCTAACCGAGAGGCTTTGTTATCAAGAGATGAAGATCAAGCCCTAGGTACTCACACTAAGGGAGGAAGAAAGAAGTCTTACTTCTAGAAAAAAACTCATAAGGAGTCTCACCCCCAAAACAAATTCATACATAAAGAATCTCAACCAAGGAGATTCCAGAAGTTTCAGAAAGGACAAGAAGAGAAAAATATTTCTCATCCTACCAATGTTACCATTGTGACAAGATGGGACATATTGCAAAACATTGTCCAGCTAGACAAGAAGAATACAAGAAGAAAAACAAGAGGCACCATGCCCATGCAGTTGACGATGAAGAGCCACCCACAAAGATGATAAAAGAACAGATTGAAGACTATGTCTTAATCCCTGCCCTCTCAGGATCAGTATCACTTGGTGAGGACACTTGGCTCATTGATATTGGTGCTTCCAAGCACATGACAGGTGAAAGAGACATTCTCTCTTGCCTTTCAGAAAAGAATTTTTCTCATAAAGTTATACTTGGAGATGATTATCAATACCCTATCAAGGGAGTAGGAGAATCAAATTACAAGCTTAATTCAGGGACCCCAATGAAGATGAAGGATGTACTCTATGTACCAGGTTTGACAAAGAACTTACTCTCCATCTCAGCTTTAGAAAAGAAAGGCTTCAAAGTTGCTTTCATAGATGGAGAAATCCTTATGTGGGCCAAAGGAAAAACCATGGAAGAAGCAATTGTTATTGGAAAAGAAGAAGGTGGTTTGTATAAGCTAAAGGGTCACTCAAAAGCAACCATGACCCACTCCATTGAGAATCCATGTGAACTTTGGCATAGAAGATTAGCCCACGTCAATTACAAGGCATTACCTTATGTAAGCAAGGCAGTCACAGGTCTACCAGAACTCAAGGTTGCCCATGAAGGTGTGTGCAATGGATGTGCACAAGGAAAGAACATCAAGAACCCTTTTCCGAAGAGAGACAATAAAGCATAAGGAGTCCTAGAGCTCATTTAGTCAAATGCGTGTGGCCCAATGGCATCATCCTCCATCAGTGGGTATGTATACTATATATCTTTTATTGATGACTATTCTCGTAAAACTTGGGTTTACTTTTTGAAATCAAAAGATGAAGTGTTCAGTAAATTCAAGGAATTCAAAGCCTTGATAGAGAATCTTTTTGAAAGAAAGATCAAGATACTCAGGTCAGATAATGGAGGAGAATACACCTCAAAAGAGTTTGCAAAATTTTACAAAGATGCCGGGATCAAGAGGAAGCTCACCACTCCCTACAATCCTCAACAAAATGGTGTAGCAGAAAGAAAGAACATAACTATAATGGAAGCAGTGAAGACCATGATCCATGATCAAGATCTTCCAATGTACTTATGGACAGAAGTAGCAAAAACAACAGTATATGTACAAAACAAATTGTTCCATAGTGCACTTGGGTTCAAGACCCCTGAAGAGATGTTCTTCAGAAATAAGCCAGAAGTAAGCCATCTCAAAATATTTGGCTTCCCAGTATTTGTACATATTCCAAAAGAGAAGAGAACCAAGTTGGACCCTTCAGGAAAGAAGGAAAATTTGTTGGATATTGTGAGGTCTCCAAGGCCTTTAGAGTTTATATACCAGGTTACCATCATATTGAGATCAACAGGATGTAACTTTTGATCAAGATGCAACACTCAAGAAATCAAGAAGATGCCAGCTTGAAGAAGTATATGAAGAGGAACCTGTAGCTCCCAGAGTTGCAGAACCAGTGAGGGAAGTCATAGCTTCCCCTGATGAGGAGATTCTAGAAGACCATGACATAATAGAATCTCAAGAACCTCCCCAGATGTCGATCTCCCACAAGAGAAAGCCAGCCTAGGCAAGGGAACTTATTCAAGATAGAGAAAAGTATGGTGTTCCCGAAGGAACCATGCGACAAAAGAAGAAACCAAAGCCATTCTCCAGTTATATGGCTTTAATGTGTGATCTCTTAGAGAAGGAGCCTACCTGCTTTGAAGAAGCCATTCAAAAGAAAGAATGGGCAGATGCCATGACAAAAGAATACCAATCCATCATAAAGAATGATGTATGGGAAATAGTTCCCAGACCGAAGAGCAAGGATGTGGTATCTTCCAAATGGCTTTTCAAAATAAAACATGTTGTTGATGGAAGTATTGAGAAATATAAAGCAAGGTTTGTTGTTCGTGGCTTTTCTCAAAAGGAAGGCATTGATTATGAAGAGACGTTTTCTCCTGTAGCCAGATACACTTCAATCAGAACCATCATAGCCCTTGCAGCTAAGATGAAGTGGAAGTTACACCAGATGGACGTGAAAACAACCTTCTTGAATGGCGTCACTGAAGAAGAAGTGTATATAGAACAACCTCAAGGGTTTGAAGTTGAAGACAGGAAAATTCATGTCTGCAAGTTGAAGAAGGCTCTGTACGGATTGAAGCAAGCTCCTAGAGCTTGGTATGGAAGGATTGACAATTTCTTGACAAGCTTGGGCCTTACCAAGAGTAAAGCTGATCCTAACCTTTACTTCAAGGTTATGAATGATGAGCCTGTTATATTGTTGTTGTATGTGGATGACTTTTTCTTAACTAGAGAAGAAAAGCTCACCATTGAATGTAAGAAGAAGCTCACTGCCGAATTTGAGATGAAAGACCTTTCGCCTAATGCACTATTTCTTAGGTCTTGAGGTCTGGCAGAGGCCAGAGAGAATCTTCCTTAACCAAGGGAAGTATGTAGTTGAAATACTAAAGAGATTTGATATGTTGGAGTGCAAGTCCATGAATACACCCATCAAAACAAAGTTGAAGCTCCTGGTTGACACCTCGTCAGAATTGATTGATGTTACGTTGTACAGATAGATCATTGGATCATTGATGTATCTGATGAACACCACACCAAATATATGTTTTACTGTGAACACCTTCAGTCAGTTTCTGGTAGAACCCAGACATGTTCACCTGGTTGCTGCAAAACATGTCATGAAGTACCTTAAGGGTGCAATAGATTGTGGTCTCAGTTATGATGGAGATCATGACTTCAGACTGAGTGGTCCTAGAGGTGACGTCATGCCCTTCTAGGGTGACGTTGGACCTCTGTCATGGAACGTTGGGCTCAGGGAGTGAAACATTGGGCCTCCAAAGGCCAAAACCATGCCCACACGTGCCAATAACCTCAAGATTACCCCCAATGCGACAACCACTGCATGTAAAAACGTCCAGGTTTGCATGGGTGACGTCTAAGGCCTCCAAAGGCTAGTGTTCATGGGAAAGGCACAGTCGCATGTGTCTAGGTCCATCAAAGTGCCTCCAAAGGCAACGTCCTTCTTCTTCTTGGCAGAACCCCTTAATCTTCATCCTGCCCCCTGGCTGGGGTCTCAACATCCATCAAATGGGCTTTGAGCCCTCATGAAGGTCCGAGCTAGTCATCTCTCCATGTACCTCTTCATCAGGCAAGGTCCTGCAAAGACAACAAGTACGCCTTCCAAGGGTCCATAAGTCAAAGGCATCATAATACGTAAATCACATCTAATAATTCAAACGCTCAAACATGTGCATTAAACCCGCCTAAACCCAAACAAATGCTCAAAACGTTATGCAACTTGACAAGTCTAGGGTTTGGAATGGTCTCAAGGTGTCCTATTGGGCCAGTCTCCCTTAAGTCAAGGTCGTTTCCCAAGTGGAGCTTGATCCAAATCATGCAAGCATATGGGGTGGTGAGGGGAAAACCTTTGGGCATGGGGTGCATGTGATAGCAAGGAAATGTAACACTCACCTATGGGTGCCTTTGTAGAGGGTGAGTTGCACCTTGTCATGGATGCAAATGTTTCCAAGCCCACTGATTGCCATTTATTCTTTTTATCTTTGCTTTCCTCTTTTAGCTTTCTTTCTTCATGCTACAAGGAAAGAGTTGATGGCCATCGCCCTGGCTTGGTGACCAACTAGTGGCAGTGTCACCCACAAACATTTCACGGAAATGAGAAGGTTGGCTCGTGATGAGACCCCCTTCTATTGGCCATGCAACCAAGGGCCACTACCCTAGCTTGGCGACCAGTTTGGTGGTAGTGTCATACCGCTACATGTTCATGGTCATGATAGGCCGACTCATGATGAGACCTCCTATCCACCAACAAATGCCTTGAGTGTTTTAATAATATGTGGATCCCCTTTTCTTGCTGAGAAGAATTTCAGTGCTTTCTCGGGGATCCCTGGGCAAAGCATCTCGAAGGTTTAAATTGGGCTCTTAAATTTTGCCAGCTACATTGCCCCCTGGGCCTTTAGCCCCTTCTTCCCATGAGGTATGGTACAACCCTTTCCAAGTGGAGCCTTCCCCAATGTTGAAAATTATGGATAGATGGAGGGGATAAAGATGGAAAATGGTAAGTATGGAGGGAACGAGCGATGACTCTTGAAAGATCTACTAGGTAACAACCTATCCTAAAGGGAAACCAACTTACTAGGGTACCATGTGACCCTCCTGGGTTTGAACAAGGCAAAGAGGATAAACTCAAGCAAACGTTATAAAATCCACAAAGATTCAATGCAACATGTTTAAATGTTTTAAAAATCAGAGCGATACATACCATGACACCCAGACTTATTACTTCATGGAGCAAGACTCATTGCCATTTCAGGACCAGGCCGGTGCGATGGATACTGTTGTCGATGGTATGTGGGCTCCGCTGCGGAAAAAAAGGGCCCTTTGGGGCCATGCTCAAGTCGTCTGGCTCTCAGCACTCCATGTCTAAGACCTATGGGCCTCGAGACATGATCTCCTTAGTTACCCCTAGGTTTGGGGGTAACAGTGACTACCAGTGGATCACATCCACCACAGTAGCATACAACTATTGTTCAGAGACATACAATCTCCACAACAATCATATCATTTGATATCAACAATGTCATGATATGAACTGAATTGTCCGGGCCACTCTTCCACTCACATCTGTGAGATCTAGAAGAGCATCTTCCCTCGGAAAGTTAAACATCAACCATGGGTTGTTTAGATTATTCTTCTCAAGCATAGAAGAATAATTATCCCTGATTTCTAAACTTGGACCATTCAACCTAACTGGGCCATTCTTCCGGCATGACTCACAGTGCAACCTAGAGAGAATGAGTTTGCCTTAGGGAATGATTAACGTTTATTGCTGAAACTAGACCATTCAACCTAACTAGGCCATTCTTCTGGCACGATTCACAATGCAACCTGGAGCGAATGAGTCTGCCCTAGGGAATGACAGTCTGAACCATTTCCTACGCAAAATGATTGTCCTGCACCAACCTCCTACATCGAACCATTCTTCGAAACTGCTCACAACTGTGAACTTCGAAAGAATGACTGCTCGGACAGGTGAACCAATCTGCCTGACCACTTCTCAGAGTGACTGCCAAGGAGAATGATTGTCCTAGACCATTCCCCCACATTGGCCACAAGGGGAATCGCTGTCTATGGTACATCAACAATCTGTAAAACCATGACTATTTGTTCTGGACCATTTTCCGAACTGGAAAATGATTGTCCATCAAAAATCTTGGATCACCTTCTGGGCTGGAAAGTGACTGCCCAGCCTGGACCATTTTCCAAACTGGAAAATGACTATCCATATATCAATAACATATCAGTGCTCCCTCCCAACCTAGGGAGTAACCACTTCCCTTTCCAATAAGGAAGTCATCTCCATGAGTCCCAGCTTGTCCCTTAAGTACGCAAACTTTTCATCTTGGACAGAGGCTTTACCAAAATATTTGTTATCTGCTCATTAGTGGAGATATACTGGAGAAGTACTTCTCCCTTTTAAACTTTATCACGCAGAAAATACTGCTTGATCTCAATGTGCTTCGACCTGTCATGGAATACAGGGTTCTTTAAGAGCTTTACACAACTCCGGTTATCACAATATATCGCAGTCAAATCCAACACCTGATCAAACAGTCCAAAAAACCGACTTATAGAGCCACACTGCTTATGTACAAGCATCACAAGCTGCAATATATTTTGCTTCTGCAGTGTTGAGTGCAACAGACTTCTGTTTCATGCTAGCCCATGATATCATGGAAAAGCTCAAACTAAAACACATATCCAAGAAGTACTTCTTCTGTTATCTGCACTCCCTACCCAATCTGAATCAATAAATCCATGCAACTGTATATCATAACTCAAATGTCCCACGAAGATATTTCAAGGCATGCTTTGCAATTATTCAATTCTCATGGCTAGGTTCCACCTGGAACTGGCTCAACATGTTTACAACAAAACAAATGTTCGGCCTAGTATTCATCGAATACATCAAGGAGCCAATCAATTACCAGTACATGGACGGGTCTATTAGATCAGAGTCTCAACTTCTTCAGATCTGTCATCATGGGAGTTTTCCATGAATTTGCAATCCATCATCCTGGACTTCTGAAGAACCATTTCGATATACTTCCTTTGTCATAGGAAGTTTTAATCACGCTCCTGTTGTACATGAGAGGCTCTACACCAGGTTGCTTGAATCCATACAAGGTCTTCTTCTATCTGCATACATGGGTCTCTTTCGGGTATACCTCAAAACCTTGAGGATGCTCTACATATGCTTCTTCTTCAATTACTTTGTTGAGAAGAACAGTCTTTACATCCATCTGATGTAAACTCCAACCCATGGATACTGCAAGAGATGTAATGGCTCAACTAGAGGTGTATCTGGTTACTGGAACAAGCTATCATCATAGTCTTCTCCCTCCTTCTGGGAGAACCCTCTAGTTATGAAACTCACCTTGTATCTATCAACGCTTCCATTCATAATTTCTCACAGACATTGTTCTTCATTACATCTTGCTTCCATTCCTTCTATTTCACTGCTTCTAGTGGGTTCAAACTTCAAATCATGTTGGTAGTCTTATGATTCTTGGTATAATAACTGGTTCAATTGATTGTTCTGACTTTTCTTTCTTTCTTGGAATCTTCATGTTCTTCATGTTTCTCTTCAATGTTGGAGTCCATGGAATCTTCTATAGATTTTATGCCCTTCCTTTGTGAAAGTTCCAACTTCTTCTTTTCGTCATAGGAACATAAATGTAGATGGACAACCAAGGATAATCGGGGCTTCTTTTCGAAGAAGAGTTCTTCAACAGTCAAACTGAACACATGTTGCTTATCATGGCTGCTACTTCTAATGAAGAACATGGACAGATACTTCATAGTCTTCACAGGTTCTTTAATGGATCACATCATTGAGGATTGGCTCCCTCCTAATCCCAGCTTCATTCCTGAATGAGCAATATGCATGCTCTTCTTTTGGAATTCTGCAATCAACTCCCTCCATCTGAGAGAGTCCATGCTTTCATTTGCATCCTTCTTGATTTTTGTAAAGTGTCACAAGTCTATTCTAGTTTCCTCTTGATTATTGACTTCTTTTTGGTCTGATTCCTTCTGGGTCTCTTCAAGTTTGGTTCTGATTGCGACCCATTTGGCAATTGTTACTTATATACAATTTTAATAGCTTAAACAGGGATATTACCAAAGGTAGTCAACGCACTTCATCCTTTTCAAATACATTACTAGTAGTCATTGTAGTGGCAATCCTTATCTTGTTCTTCTCCCATAGGTAATGTTTCATTGACACTGACCATCTTATCTTCTAAGAAATAGATACACATGATATGTATGTAAACATGGTATGTGCAAGGACTATGTTACAAAAGAATATTGTTATCATGGCTAGTAAAAGAAGTTTGCTTCATCTTGCTTGACTTTCTTTGAGGGTTCCTTTTCTTTGGCAACTATTGCTCGTCTGTTTCCTTCCTTCTCTTTAACTCAGGACACTGGTTTCTGTAAAGACCATATTTTCGACAGTTGAAGCATTGTATTTTTGACATATCCTTTTTTGGATTGGGTTTCTTCCTTGAGCCAAACTTCTTATTCCTGAATTTCTTGAACTTTGATGTGTAGGCTTGATCATCATTTTTCTTTTGGGATTTCTCTTTTTCGCTAATCCTTGATTCTTCTTGTGCACAACAAGTCCAAAGTTCTTCAAATGTGGGATACTCCATTCTTGTGTTCATGCTTGCGGCAAATGCATCCCATGTCTTGGGAAGGCCATTCAGTACTATATTTGCTAGTTCCTTTTCTGAAATGATTTCCTTAATAGCTTGTAGTTGATCTCTTAACTGAGAGATTCTTACAAAGTATGATGTTATGTTGTCATCATCATTCATTTTCATGTCACAGAGCTCATTCTTCAGACTCGTCACTTGTCCAATATTTCTGACTGAGAAGAGGTTAGTTAGGGCATCGTACATCTCCTTAGATGAGTCAAGATGAGAAATGTAGGATATCAAATGGTCCTTTACAGAGTTCACTATGATGCTCATAGAATTGATGTCATTGTCCTTGACCTTCTCCATAACTGCAACGCTCTAAGGTTTCTTCTCTTTTCTCGCTTCAAACTGTGGTTCCATGATCTTTCCTTTCATGATATCCAACACTTTATTCTTGGCAAGGATGAGGTCAATCATTGTCTTCCATGCTCTGAAGTTAGAAGCCCCTTCTAACTTGTTTTCTGACTTCACAGAGTAAATCACGACTACTTTGACTTGCTCAACCTTTGACTTTGACCAAAAACTCAAACTTGACGCCTTGGCTTGCTGAGAGTACCGGGAGGTGCGCTAGGCTAGGGCACACTAGGTTATCCAGGAAAGGTCAAGCATTTCACTTAAGGTGTCTCAACACGAGGGTTAGGGTTTCGTTAATGCAACAAAACTTTGACTGCAACTGCAACTGAGCAAATCCTCCCAATCTACCTTCCAATGGTTGTTATATTGTCTATGGTGAAACGAACACACCTATTATTCTAACACCTAAGACTATAGACTCATAGGCTTAGGACCAATCTTCAAGAGAACAAACCCTAGGGTCTGTTGCCGTCCTAATGCACACTTGCAGACGTGAGCTAAGTCATGCTCACTTAGTGTGCCCTCGGAGACACAATGTCTAAGCTCCTGCCCACACTGTCACCTTGACAGGAGCTTCTTCCGTCTAGGCTTAC
>CBVK0100099199.1:0-27157 GCA_900067695.1 Picea abies
TCTTCCGATCTCACATCTAAGGGCATCAAGAACAACATTCCTATAAGCTCTAAGACAGGGATGTTTCGCAACATACTCACCTTTAATTTGCTTGATTATTAACTCAGAATCACCTCTTACCATAATCTGTTTGGCACCAACTCTTTTCAAAAGTTTCAGATCGAGCATCAAGGCTTCATACTCGGCGATATTGTTAGTGCATTGGAAATTTAATTTGTAAGAATGGTTTTTTGAATACCTGGTTCTGTGATTATGCAGCCAAACTCTCACTCCGGCTCCTTCTTTGCTTACTGCTCCATCAAAATCCATGCTCCAGAAATCTACTGGTAATTCTTCAGTTATCACATTTTTCTTTCTTTCTACCTCGATGATTTCTTGGCCTTCGTCTGGACCAGATGTATCTTCTCCAAGATGAGTGTTTTGCTCTTCCGTGTCACCATCGTTATACAGGATAAAAGAATCCAAGTCAGAATGCGCGGAGTAAAGAGGATAGTTGTGCAGTTTTTCTTGGCTACTAACCATGTATTTCATCAATGTTTCTCTATATAGCCTTCTCTGTTGCCTGAAAACTGGGACAGTGGCATACGACATATCCAGCTGCAGGGTACCTCTCAATTTGGCCCCCCAAGACTGGGATAGCAACATTCCATACTTCAGGGGGATGTCTGCAACTACTACATCCATGACCATGCTCTTTGCAGGAATCTGAACCAGGGTGATACATAGGTCCTTGATCAAACCAATACATCTAACTTTACTGGAGTCAAATGAGTGTAAATCCTTGTAAGGTCTGGTCACCTCCAGTCCCAGTTTCTCCATCACTGCTTTAGGCATCAGATTATGGGAAGCACCTGAATCTAGCATAGCATTATGCAAGATCAGGTCATGTATATTTAGACTGATGTAAAAAGGAGCGACAACACCATTATCGGCTTGGCCATCTACTTCAGGTCCAAACAGAAGTTCAGGTTGATCATCTGTAAGGTTCACAATGTCTGAATGATTTTCTGATCCAACGGTTAAGGCCTTCTTACCTATATCAGGTTCAATGGTCAGCGCTTTAATCACCTGTGAATGATAAACATCTTTGTTCATCAACTCAGAAAGTGGAATGGGAATTTTTACTTTGGCTAATTCCCCTTCGAGGCTGAAAGGTGTAGGGGCTCTGCTTTGGCTCATCAATTCTGGTTTGTCTACCACATTCTTCTGGCCATAAGTACTTAGTTGATTAATTGATGAATCTTCAGGCTGCGACGATCTTTTCAGAATAGTAAGGTTTCTTTTTGCTGGAACTTCGACATTACTCTTCTCATGAATCTTCTCAGCAGATAGCTCAGAGGATTTTTTGGTTTCGACTACCTTCTTCGTTTCAATCATCTTTTTTGGGGAACTTCCTTCTGTCTTTTTACTTCGCAGATTGTACTGTTGGTGTACCTCCAAAATGGAATTTTCGAATGCCTACTGTTCGACATCTTCAGCTTCTTCACTTACTTTTGTTTGATTGAGAAGAAAAAGTTCTTTCTTTTCTTGGGTAAGGAAACTAGCTTCATTATCGTGAATGCCCATGAGATTTATGTGAGTATCCTCTAGTTCCTCAATCACTTCCTCTCCCTCATCAGTATAATTTTCTTGTAGGGGAGGTCTTATCTGTTGATCCAGACCTCTCTGCTCTCTTTGATCTCTAGGATCTCTCTGTCTGATTTGAGGAGGGTTTCTCCTAAAGTTGGGATTCCGAACTTGAGGAGCTGGTGGGTTTTCTCTCAGAGGATTTCTTTCTGATACAGTAAGTCTTTCCATCATTCTTTCCATTTCTCTGGCCAAGGAATCCAATTTGGAATCAAAGGTTGACATGGAAGGTTCCTCTTTAATTGTAACTCTCCTCTCTGACCTCTGTCGTGCCCTTTTTGCCAACAAATTGGACTCCACACTTATTGCGCTTTTCTGCATGTCTTCCAGGGTGGTAGAATTTCTTTCCCTTAGTTGGTACGACATATCGACGTCAAAACCATCAGGGAATTTTATCAATGCCAAACCCTGTGGAGGTTTGATTTAGGCTGGGATTGTGTTGTATAGGTTATTGAAATGAGTGCAATAATCTTGTACTGTCTCACCTTGATTTCTTCTGATATTTTCATATTCTGACAATATTTGGAGAGGGTTTTTCTTTACCTCCCATCTGTCTAGAAAACTCCTTTGGAATGTGGTAAGGTCAAGGACTGAGGTGACACGTAAACCTTTATACCATTTCTTAACGTCACCTATCAAACTTTGGGCAAACAATCTCATTTGAATGTCAACCTCATCTACTTCATGCAGGTCAAAATAATCATTCATTTTATCAACATGTTGTTGGGCGTTCAAAGATCCCATTCCATAGAACTGTGGGAGTCTCATTTGATAGTCTTGGGGCATGGCATGAAGAGGTGTGACCAACACCAAGGGAGCGTATCTGGCTGCCATGATGGGTGGAGGAGGTGGGATAACAAACTGGATGATAAGCGAGGTAGCGATCGAAGACGAGGACAATGAGGGACTATCTAGCACCGAGGGAGTGGTTTGCAGTTTAGTAGTGGGAGATAGAACTTCAAGAGTCCGGGGTTGCAAAACGGTTGGGTCCAAAATGATTTTAGTCACAAAACTATCGGATCTTGTTCTAACCAGGCTTTATTCGGAAAGGGTGTCAAAGTCAGGGTTTTGAAAGGTAATGAGATCCCCTGAAAAGGAAAGGGACTTATGAAAGGGAGTATGACTTACTGAACCTTCAACAATAGTCTTTTTCTCGAGCAACTGTTCTGGGTTATCTGTTACTATCACAGGTTCTGGGTCTGGATGAGATCGAGTATAAACTTTCTTGGGAGCCAGATTTCTTTTTGATTTTTATATATATACTTTTTAGTTTTACGAGTCTGAAAATAATATGTACAAATTTTAATCAGCCTCTAAACATTACTTTCTTCTCAAATTTGCAATATTTCAGGAACGAGCTTTTCTTCTAGGGAAAAGAAAACATGAAGCTATAAATTTTTAGTTCTGTTCTGTCCCCAATGGAGTCACCACTATGTTAGCGCTCTGTAAATTTCCTATAGGTTGTTTGAAAGAAGAAATCTACGAGAGGTAACTTTATCCAACCGCTTTTGAAGCTGGGATCTAGCCCTTCCAACTTCAGAGAGGGATTTCTCTATATAATCTATATATGTTTCAAATTTTTTAAATATTAGGCTAGGTAAATAAATAAGTTGGTTTTGTTGTTGTAGTGTTTGTCAAGTTGGTTGAGATAGTTTACACATCCAGTGGGCTATGGGGTCCGTGTCGTAAATATGAAATCCAAACTAGAAAAACAAAGGAACCTTTCACAAGGTGAGATAATATAATCACTGGATTCTTTAGTAGCATAAACGAGGAATAGCGGAAAAGATGAGAAAGACAGTTACAACAAAGAAGCAGTTAAGAATTTCTTTATTGTAAAATGAGAAGGTAAAACACTAAAATCTTTTTAAGTCGGAAACATGGTATACGAGATAAATCCTGCAACGTTCATTACTTCCAAAGATTAGATTTAGAAAACAGTGTGATAACAAAGCGAGAATAACATTTAACTTAGAGAAAAAAACATCACCAGTGAATACACGCAAGAATCCTGTAAAATGCCTCTTTGTATTAATGGGAGATCTCTTCAAAAATATTACAGTCTGATAGCTTGCAGGGTGTGAAGATCAACAACCCTCAATAATTCGAAAGATGAAGTATTTATAACTCAAAATTACAAACAATCCTGTCATCAAAGATCAGGACGTTGTAAATCTATTTTTAGCCTAACTAACTTAACAAATTTCAGAAATCTAGGAACTGCTTGATGATGTGTCACAACTGCATGCTGTTTTCTGGGTGGACCGTTGGTGAGGCCTCTGCACGACCTCATCTGACTGGACAAATGACTGGGCTGGGACAACTCATCTTCTACTCGATCAAATCACAGAGTTCTTCCCATCGGAGATGTCTGGGAACATTGACTTTGAGTAGCCTTTGATAAACTTCATCCATTTTTGTGTACTTGGCAAAGGTAGGTTTGGTGACGAAGATGTATCGAATCTCATGCTGAATACTGATGTCCCACTGAAGTGCATCTAGAAACGCCTTGCCAGTGATGCTGCCTTGAATTCCTGAAAACTTTGAACTGTCCTTAGCCACATCGGGCAGTCTCTTTTTGTAGTCTTGGAGTGTCATCAATTTGTCATTAATTACCTTCAGACCAGGAAGACCTTTCTTCTGTAGAGCCTCAATTTTACTAAAAAACCTTTGTACTTCTAGGTCCATGGCTTGAACCTTTTCTTCCAGCTGAAGCATTAATCGTCTCTTGGTCCAAACTCTCTTGACCTCTAGGATGGTCTCTGTTTTATCTTCAATTTTCAGCTCTTCCAGCTCCTCCCTAGTCTTAGAATTTAGAAACTTGATGATTTCATTAGCCTGTGTTGGCATCTCTCCCAATTCTGATCTGATCTTCTCAATGCCCTATTTTCTTCTCTGCACCAATTCATTTTTCTCAAACATGATCTGTATCATGGGCCATATCTTGTTCATAGACTTGGTGATGTCTGTCCAGACACTCTCTTTAACCTCGGCCAAATTTTTACCTGCCATTGTTTGCTTCCGGAGCTATTGTAACTCTTGTTTGAGCTGGTCTGACACCTGCTTTTCCTTGGAGAGGTTGATCTGAAAGGAAGATTTGAGTTCCTAAAGGTTCTTAATCTCCTTTTTGAGCCTGCTAATCTTTGTTTCCTGCAGGTTCATCTTTTCCATAGATTTAGCCAATTCGGCCGTCTTTTCCAGAGATGTCAGTGGATTCGTTGATGGGACTTCTGTTACTGATGCTGTGCTCACTCCTGAAAGTGGGACTGCACTCAATGGAATGACCTCCATTGGATTCAACTATTCTTTCTCCTTTATTAGCTTCTCCATCTCAGCTTCCATTTCCTTTAGTTGTGCATTCTGCTCCATGATTAGTTTGAGCATTTCATCTTTTTCTCCTTCTGTCTCTGCTATTTCCTTCGCCTGTGAATCCTCTGTGGGTGGAAGTTTTAATTGTTTCCTTAAGGAGGCTATGTTTGTATTTTTCTTTTTAATCATCTCCTCGGCTGCCTTCACGTTAGAGGGATCATACCTGATCTTAAGGACCAATTCCTCCAAAGTCTTGATCCTGTTGTCCTTGGAAAAGGACAATATCTTCTCTAACTTCAACTATGTTTGGACGTTGTTCAAGGACACTTGCAATTTGGATGCAGTAGTGGAAGCATGTGCCAGCGTATAGAAGACCATTTCCCCTTTTTGCTTGTGCAGATCCATCTGATCGACTGAATGCACATCCTTAGTCTGGAATTCGAAAGTGGCCCTTTTGTAATCAGTGATTACCTTTGGATCTGGAACCTGTGCTTGGAGGAATGCCATATGCATTCTGCCCTTCTCAGTGTCAAATGATGATAGCAGCCTATGTTGAGTAGTTGACGTCTACTTCTAGAACTGGGCGCAAGTGCTACTGGTCAGAGTCTGATTCCTTTTCTTGATCAGATCGTATTTTTCAAAGATGCTCAGCTTCGGTACTACTTTGCCTGGCTGGGTGGTTGATGGGGTATCTGTAGATTTCTTCAACAACGCTGAGGTTATGATATACTGGAGGCTTGCATTGAGGGGCAGCCTATCAACCTTGGTCACTGTAGTCGATGGGACTTCCTTTTCCCCAGTCGGGTTGGGAGATGAACTAGTTTTAGACCTCTTGGTATGCAATTGGAATTCTTCTGATGACACTTCAGTGATAGGCGGAGACAAATCTTGCCTAGGCCTTTTCTCTTTCGGAACTTGTGGTGTGGTTGTTTGCGATATAGTGGTCGAGGGATCCTGTTGTTCTGCTTCGACCAAAGTGTTTGGTTCCCATACTGTCTGGTTTGCAAATTTCTCGACTTTGGGCCTAGATTCATGGACATATGGGATATTCTTGTTTTTCACCCTCATCTCAGAGATAATCCCACATGGATTGTAGTGCCATGGGAAACTCATGACGAACTTCATTTCCTTCAGCAGCTTGTCTGCTTCCTCTCCGGTGCCACGATTGTTGCAGATGAAAGAGCCAATCTGCCCTTTGATTCTGAGTTGTTGTTTTTTCTTTAGAGACACAAAATGAATATCATTGGAGTTTATCATCTGCGTTATGTACTCCAGAGCAAAAATTCTGATAGGTAGGTATTTAGGAAGCTTATACGGGGCCAACTCGCACCCATATACTCTGATCTCAGTGTGATCTTGGTATAAATACCAATCACCAGTCTTGGTGTGATCCGAAAGATGCAGGATCCTTTGAACTTCATCATTGATCCTAGGCTCGGGCCTACCGCTAAGCATACTTACCACTGGGTGATAGAATTGCTCGATGAACTGCTTGAAACTGAACTCTATGGAGTTATGCTTGAGTAAGGAGGTCGATGCAGTCACTACCTGGGGTCTACCATCTCCATCCATCTTCTGCATGGAAAAAGCAAATTTTTCCACTTGGAAGAAAACGAACAAGTACGCCAGTATGGAAGAATATCGAAACATGCCTTCCGTGGAGAAATTGACAAACTGTTCGTGAATATTGTTCACCAGGAACGTGCTGAAGTCGAACTGGGTAGTGGGCTTCTCATCGGTGGAGAAAATGGATAAAAATCCCAGAATGGGTTCATCTACCCATTGATCTGAATAGTATCCCAACAAGGCGCATATGGACGAGATGATCTGGTTTCCTTTGGTCGAAAACATGGAAGAAGGATAAGGGGGATTTGTAGAGGGGAATTGAGCAGATGGTGGGAGGAAAAGCTCAAATATTTGAGCTCTTTGGAGGAAAGTCATCTTCTGGTATAATTCTATGAGAATTTCAAGGTTAAAAGGTGATACAGAGTCAGCTCGGGGTATTTGCATCATTTGGTCGATGGTTTCAGGCGCAATGAGGAAAAGAACTTCTCCGGATGAGGAAACAATGGCTCTTTGCTCAGGAATGTAGTGGGCTTGGCACTTGAGGGCAAATTATGGAAAAGGGTGAATCTGAGGAAAGAGATATAGGGGTAGGTTGGACTCCCAGAGTCCAATTTCATCACTCTGGTCCAGGAAAACTTCTTTGAGCCACGACTGAAGGTCTGCGAAATCGAAATCGAACTTTTTATCTGCGATTAAGCGCTCTTTTTCGGCAAGTGGAATCCTATCAAGGTCGACAAGAGGCGGGAGAAACAGATTCTCCTCTCCTTCTGCTTGTTTTGACTTTGGCGCCATTACTGCAACAGTACCTGCAAAAAACAACGTTAGAGGGGACGACTGTAGGTGGGGGTTACTGACAAAATGGAGAAAACGGTGTAAAAATTCTCTGGTGCGATGAGAGAGTAAATGGTGAAAGAAAGAAGAGCGAGGGTAGTTTTGAGTAAACGGGTGTCCATTGGGCGCGGGGGACAGGTCATCTGGTTAACGGATAGGTTATCCAGTAATAAATGGCCTACAGATCACTTAGAGTGTGATATGGCAGGTGACAGTGACTGAGGAATACGGATGGTTGAAGTGGCGGTTACCGATTGGGGTAAAAATCATGGTGAGGGGGCTTGCCATGAGTGAATGGGGGGAAGGACTGACAAAAATTAAGGGATGTGACTCTTTTAGAAAGGTGGATGGTGACGTCAAGAGGTGACAAAGGTATGTCAGACAGTAGGAGGCAGTGGGACTCGGGACCGTTAGATTGATGCCACGTATAGAGAGGGGCCCGCTAGAGGAAAGATTCCCTTGAGCCGTTGATATGTGCGCTAGCTTTTTGACCGCAAATTTATGCACATTCCTTTATCACACATTCTGTACCCCCCCCCCTCCATTAAAGGCAGAACGGACGGGGGGGTCCGGAATCCAATACAGACCGTAGATCCACGCGCTGAAACTTGGGTCGTCCAGATGTGCATGGGTATTATCCGTGATTTCAGACCCCCCCCGTCATTAAAGATAGAACGGTGGGGGGGGTCTGGAAAAATATGACCACCATAGATCTGAGTGTGATTATCTGAACCATTGATATATGAGCAGAGCATAAGTGAGGGCGCAGAGAATACATGCGCCAGAGAACTTAGGATAAGTGCATTTCACGGGTTTTTCCAAGGCTTTTCATGTATACACCACCATGGGGCTAGACCAACGCCATTTTCAAGCATCTGAAACATGGTGCCACATTGATCATCCAGCTGGTTTTATTGAAACAAAGCAACTAGCCTATATTCTAACCTAGCTTCCTATGACAATTAACCCAGATTAAACTGTTGGGCTAAGAACTTACTCTACCCTGGGGCTATCTGACCAAGATTAGACAGTTTGGCCAGATTTATTCACTAATATAACCTAGATACTTTGGCTAAGATTAAACGGTTTAGCCAAACTTATTCACTAACCCTATCAACATCAATTAAAAAAAAAAAGAACTTGGCCATGCTTGAAAGGTATGGACCAAGTTACTATTATTGCATGGGGCTTTATTGAAATTCTTTTATGCCCTCTTTGCTTTTTCTTTCTTTTCTTTTTTCTTTTTCTTTTCTTTCTTTTCTTTTTTCTTTTTCTTTTCAAATTATTTGTAGAATGAAAAATCATTTGTCAACAAAAACACTAGAGAGAGATAATATTCCAGTCACTAGTTGATCCTATAACTTATAGGGTGATAACAGAGTACATGCGCGAATGTCACTGATTTTCACATTCAGGATAGACTATTAGGCCATCTGGGCCATCTATGTGTTCCTGCAAGTGAGCACGCAAAACTGATTTGGGAAGCCCACTACAGTCGAATGGCATGACATTTTGGCATGGAGAAAACTGTGGCCATTCTACAGAAACATTTTTATTGGCCAAAACTTCGACAAGACTATTGAGGAAAATATATGAAATGATCTTACTCAAGCATTCTCAGATCTTACTTGGATAAAGCAAGATAGACGAGAATATCACCCTATTTTTATAACAATCAAAATTTGTTTCCTAATTCACAAGTATTGATTACGAGTGCTTAGGATGATGTTTTCTATAAATGAAAGTTTGCTGAAAAATTCAATATTTATGTAATTTTCTGAATATAACAGATGCTGAAATAAATATAGATACATAAGTAAAAACACCAATTCAATAATCAAAATGAATGAGACATAAATAAATCTTTTATTCCATTCCAATTTATCAAAAGAATCGTTCTCTTTACAAAATTCCCTGAGGAAGTTTGGACCAAAGTCAAACTTAGATGTCCCCGATGAAAACCATACAAAAAGACTTCTGACAGAAAGTAAAAAACTGAACTTTAAAAGCTGGATCAGCTTGACATAGATTGATGCCCACTCGACTCTGCACAATAGCCTTTATCAGTCATGAAATTTAATTCGCAAACAGACAAGTCTACATAGACTATCAAAGATAGATCAACACCTCTGAAAAACAAGTTCCTGAATGATGTAATTCGACCCCGAATCTTGTTGTCTACAATATGACCCTGCTATCATAAAACATAATTAGGCTTTCAATGAATTAAAGCATGAATAAAAACTGAATTATCTCAATAAAACTCAAGAGCAGACCTTAGTATGCTTCTCCTTCTATTCTCCCTTTGTTCCTCCTTTTCCCTTTGCCTTTAAGCAATCAAAATTAGTTGAAGTAGTTAAAATACCTCTTTAGTTAAGTTAACTAAAACTCAACCAATTTTTTAGTTAAGGGGGAAAAATAATAAAATCATAATAAGGGTTTTTAATAAATAATAACTAGTAGGTGGGACCCCTTGTGACTCCCTTTAGTTCTTTAAGAAACATAACACAATTAGTTAATCAATCAAACACATCCCTCCTTGTGGCTCCCATTATCACTCTCATAATTTGACAATTTATATCAATGATAATTGAGATCATATCCAAAAATATATTGCCCATGTATCCAAAAAATAGTGTGCTGTCCAAAATTTAAGAAGTCAACTGTTATCAACAATGAATAAATAAAAACACTTAAAACCCATATTTTCCACTCTAGGAGGCAATCTTTCCCTTGTTGTTGTTGCCACTCTTTGATCTCTCTAAATTTTCCTTAGGTTGTGTGGAGCCTTTAGGCCTAATCTCACTAATAACATGAGAGCAATCATCTCTCAAATGCATGCGGGAGGACATAGATTTGGTAGAGTCATTTGAGGGTGAGGAGGGGGAAGAAACTGCTTTTCCTTTGTCATGAGCATGGTGGGCCTCAATTTTTAACCTTTTGATTGCATGGGAAGACTGTATTGGGGAGTGGGCAGGGGCAGGTTGGACAATTTGATTAACAGGTGGAGGAGCAGGTAGAGACAAGTTAGTCCAACCTTGATGTTGGGAGACTGCCAGATGGACAATCTCTTGCCATCCATCATTTTCAGGGACTTCAGGCTGTAGTGAGACATGAGGGGGCACTGGGATACTAGGGACATGTGGGGCTTGGAAGGGAGGCCTTTCTGGCCCAGGTTGGACCACTCCTTGCCCAATCTAGTTAAAAAATCCAACTTTAAATAGCTGGCCCAACTCTTGCGAGTCTGCAACAAAATGTATAGAGAACCTTGGCCTTCTAGGGCCCCTGTTCCAATTTCCTCTTCCTCTGCTACCCCAACCATGGCTACCTCTACTGAAAAATCTCATTCATGTATGCATTATTGATTAGCAACTAGTTTCTTCAACAACCATACATGACATCTCTTTTAAATATGAAACAAAATTTGGCTCAACAACACATCAAACTCATGCAATCCAATCCATACAAATCGTTTAACACTTGTCAATGAGCAGGGAGTGAATAATGGTTCTGGGATATGTGAGGTATTGTATTGAGTGAAAAGTGTTAAAATGAAGGGGGATAGATCATGATTACTGCTCAATGAATCGTCAAACAACCGACTATATTGTAAATCAAAAGAATAATCATTGTAATTAATCCATGTTCCATCCTTTAACTGTCATAATACAGAGTTTAACTTAACTATACTTTAATTTTAAGAACATGGAGTGGATAGTGAATATGGGAAGGCGAGGGGATTTGTAATATGCGAAAAAGTGAGAGAATGGTAGGGAAAAAAAATGAATACTATTTGTAAAACCAATTAAGTAATCCATAAAAACAACTCTGTATTCAATACAAGGATACCAATACCAATTAACAATTACTCCGTGTCAAAACTATTCACTGTCCCACATCCAATTTCTTCGAAATTCTCAATTAACACAGTCTATAATCATACTTAGAATCACTATGCCTTTCAACAGTCCTGTCAAGAGAATAGGTGGTTTTTTTCATTTCTTTTCCTTTCATTTAAACAAAATCAAAAGAAACACACAGTCACATTGCTCCATCAATATCCATCATATATCACTATAAAATATCAACCACTGTCCATAATTCACAATTTTCCCAAATAAAACATATACACGGGTATTTTTTCCAGATTGAACCATTGATTGCACATTATCACTGATTCCCAATCAATCAATTTAATCAAATAAAATGAGCTAGGTTATTGACGCAACTGTCATAAGGAAAGGAGGCAACCCCTTGACTGTATAACAATTCTCATCCCAGATCACAACTTTCCAACCAACTCATTCAACCGAGTTCAATATAAGTACTCAAAGCAATTGTCATAACCACTCAACCAATCTATGACATTCAACAAGATACCCGACAAGAGTGCGAACGGTTGGGGATTATCAAAATCGGGTTCTGTAACAATGAACACAAGAATTAATCAAGAGTTTTCTCGGTCATCAAAGCACAGAGAGACTGGAGGTCAAACATATCGACAATAGGTAGAGACCCTTTGATACAAGCACGATGGAACCGCATGACTTCTTATAACTCTTGGTTTGTGTAATGGTGCAACAATTCAATGCTGGGTAGAGTAGAACAACAATGCAGAGGAACAACAATTGCCCACTGGATAATAACAAGTACCCAGGACACATAGAGACATAAACCTCATGCATTTCTCATGAGTCGAACCAATTTATAACAATGCCAGTGGGAAGGCAGACCCGAGGCATCACCAACAACCATAAAGCATACATCTTGGCATAATGGCCATCCTATAACCAACTTCTGAGGTACATTGATGCCAATACCAAAAAAATAAGCCTATGACTAGGTGGATAACCCACGAACATGGATCTGGAAGATACATAGTGACCAAAAGGTAGTTCAAAAACATATACAACAACCCCTAGAAACCTGAATACAACTGGACATGGTTACCATAACAGTGAGGAAGCGGCCAACAAGGCTAAACAGAGCAAAAACCTCCAACGAAATACCCATAACTACTTAAAACAACAGAGAGCCATCACGGTTTTCACCACACAGAACAACCAATGAATGCATAACTTCAACCAACCAATTCTTTCATTTGCAAAACGAATAACCACATAGTCATTCCCGAGAGAAGACCCACACATTTACACAACTGCCAATCTCAATAAAACACAAACCAACACATTACTGAGCCATTGTTCGTTCATACACATAGAAAAATTCATGGATGGGCCAAAAAAACCATCCCTGTAACCAATAGCTTTAAAAAGGGCGAGCTGGCTGAGCAGTTCCTTCCAGGCTTGAATCTCAGAGCTTAACCACCAGCAAAACCAAATGAATCAATAACCATGCCGGGGTCATGACCCGATGGGAGAAGTATGGAGTGGCATGCATTTACTGCACATCGCTTCCATATTCCTCTACATTCAATTTCAAAGTACATGACAACCAACGATCACTAATACCATTAACCATGCGATTAATTTCAACCATTGAAACTTGCGACCATATTGCTTGCCAAATGCTCCACCCAAAATCCATATTAACCATTGCCAAAACTATACCATACCATATATCAAATGCTCCCAATATAACTCAAATACAATTCGCATTGCCACTAACCATTGCTAGTTAGGATTAACACTAACTTGTTCCATTTAAATTGCACATGACTTCTAACATAGTATAGTATATGCCCCTTCTTTTGGATCTTTTGTAAGTTTCTTTCCCATTTCTTTTGTTTTATGTTGTTACTAACATATGTCTTGTGCAGGTGTAGCCAGGTAATAATCATGGTGGTATAATCAAATGTAACAACTGTAATATATATGCCAATCATAACATAAAATTAAGCTTCGAATAACACAACAACCATAAACTACATCATCCACCTGTCATTATGCCAAAAAACAAAGCCAAGACTGCATCATCAACCATATAAGACTGTGTAAGCAACAACAAAATAGAAGCATAAAATGTATGATATGACTATCTCCAAGCCTCTAGTTTACAAGGGGTCCCACCTACTAGTATTATATATTATTAGCATAGTTTAAATAATAGGCTTTAGCAATACTTTGCGGGTGAAATTCCTTGTTGCGATTTTTATCGTCAACAAACTAACGACTCCATAGGGAAGTCGGTTTCCAACAGATTAGGAACTCATAATATATGGTTTCACAGACCAAGAACAATAGATCAAGAAGGTATAACCAAAATGATTATGCAACAGGGGGAAGTGAGCGGGTTTAATGGAAAAATGACTGGGAATTTGGGAATAACTCATGGAAAATGTTAAATATGAGGGGTTTTATCCCTATATGCATAATCATTCAACCATAATTTTCTCTTGACTTCAAGGAGAAAAAATTTATGGACTTGCTCTTTTAACTCTCAAATGGATGAAGAAATGGAAAGCATAAGCGGGAGGTAACCAATTTCTTCATAAGACAACAGTGAAAGAAGATAACAAATTCAATTATGATTTCAAGGGGAACATCGTAACAACTATGTAAGCTTGATTGCTATTGACTAACAATACCTTGCAGGAGTGTCACTGTGGCAGAACTGATCCAACACTTTATTCTTGACCAAAATTAAACTAAAAAGATGAAAAGCAATAAAAGTCATAACATAAATGGAACTGTAAAATTTAAAACAACAAAAATAAAATGACAGAATTGCAAAGAGCAGAAGGAAAACTATTAAATAAAAGCATAATTTAAACTACTGTAAAAGCATAAATGAAAAGCAGTAGTGAAAATGAAAACATAACTAAACTACTAATATACAAAAAATCCAAACAGCGTTAAAACTTTTCAAGTTGGTTCCACGTAATTTTTTAAGTGAGAACCGTTAGTGCTGTAGGAAAACAATCGCTCTTGTAAATCCTTTAGAATGTAAGAGTTTGTACCCAAGTCAAAAGCGATCTTGAAAGGACCCAACCATAATTCTTGAAACTTTGAGACAATTGATATTCCTTTAGAGTACACTATTAGATCATCAACATAGATATGAATAATCTTGTCGATCAAATCGTCAAAAGCTACTTGGATAGGTCTTTTAAAAGTGGCATATGCATTAGATAAGCTAGAAGGAATACATTCATAAGTCAAGGTGCCCCAATGAGTGATAAAGGTGGTTTTATATTTATCTTCCCTTTTTACTTTGATTTGATTGTAACCAGAAAAATCGTCAAGTAAGGACATCATCTGTGACCCTGCAACTTGCTGCAAAATAGTTTCCGTATTAGGGAGAGGGAAGTGATCTTTTATACTAGCCCGATTTAACACGCAAAAATCAATGTATAGTCTGATCTGACCAGTTATTTTCCGAACGAGAACCAAATTTGAAACCCATTCAGAATACTTGACCGGAAAGATGATTCCAACTTTCAAGAGTTTTTCTAACTCCTTTCGAATAGTTGCTTCTAGTGCATAGTTGATAGGTCTTTGTTTTTGCCTAACTGGTTTTATGCCTTCCTTGATGGGAATGGAATGTTGTATACGAGCGAGATCAAAACCATGAAGATCCTCATAAGACCAATCAAAAACATCTTGCAATTCACCAAGCAGCTTGGAAAACTTCATTTTCTCTTCATCAGAACATTGGACACCTATTTTGACATTCTTTGGAGACTCGGGCATCCCAATGTTCAAGGAGATGGTTTCACCCACCTTCCTTTTTGAATTCTCTTCTTTATGTTTCTCTTTATTGCCTACATCACTCGATGAAAATGAACTCTCTAGAGGAGTCAAGCCCTTAGGAATCTTGTTATCTTCTACGGATATAATTTCCTTGGGATTATAAGGTTCATTTTGAATGAAAGCATAGATGCTCTCATTGCTAGGGAAGACCTGCCATGATTCTATATTGTCAAGGATATGTGGATGATATAGAGATTGAAAAGTACAATCAGATCTGTGTGGCAGAAGTTGCCGATTAGGAGAGGCTACAAAAACAACTAACCGATCAACCATTAAGTTCAATTCTCTCTTAACACTAGTAATGTTGAAAGATGATAGGTTCGAGGTAAGTGCCCAAAAAGTTTGGGTGTATTGTTTCATCAACTTGTTTCTAGGAGAGTATATCTTACGTACAAGGTTCACAACAAGCTCGGAATCCCAAAAAACTATAAGGTGACCACAACCTAGATTATATGTGTTTTCAATGCCTAATAATAAAGATTTGAATTCAATGACATTGTTTGTGCAAGCAAACTCCAACCTATAAGAAAAGTTATGGATTTTCCCTGCAGGAGAGTACAAGATAATGCCAGCTCTGTTACCTTCATTAGAGCATGAACCATCAAAGTGCATGCGCCACATACCATCGTCCAAGTCGATTTATTCCAAGGGAATTTGATCCTCCTCAACAAAGATGAAATACACCCCTAGGTCCTCTTCGATATAATTCACATTAGGTTGTGGGACACTCTCTATGTAAGGTGAAATCCTTCCCTCTCTAAGGACTATGATGTTTTTACCATTCCGAGGAATGGATAAGTGTGTCCTGTCGAGTGAGAGGTATCCACCCATCAAAGCTTGCCAATCTCTTCCTAAGATTATTGAGTAATTGCTTACTAGCATATCAATTACCTGAATACTAAGGGTTGTCCTTATTTCAGGGTGTGCGCACAAAACTAAGGTCACATCTTTGATCTCACCTATGGTCGTTTGTTGTATACTATTATAAGAGATCATGCTTTTGGCGTTTTTATTTGTACAAGACAAGCCTAGCTCTTCCATAATAATCTTCGACATTAAACTTGGGCCCGAACCGCCATCAATGAGGCAACAATGGATGATTTTATCCATAATTTTTACAGAAATATAAAAAGGGGGATTTTTTATAGGGTATCTAAAGTTATGTACACCTACTTTATTTACAGATGAATCCTCTTCATTTACCTCTTCAGAGAGGTTGGCTACAACGTAAGCTTTTCCTTCCATGAATTGTTTTAGATGCCTCTGTTGTTCAGGGATGACAACCATGTCCAGAAGGGTTGCATCTGCTTTAATGTTGGCCAACTGATTTAGGATATTGTATTTGGAAGAGGGGAGAGGGGAGTTAGTTCCTTGACTGTCAGGAACCTTGGGAACCTGAATAGCAAGAGCTGGTGAGGATGAGCTCGGGCTAGAATAATTGCGGGGAGGATCATATTTTCCCTTGGGAGCCTAGGATTTGTTCCTAGTATTGATGATCATGACATCCTCTGGCTCTGCAAAATCTAGGACAACGATGGTAGTTTCCAGTCTTTTACCAAAGATCTTATCTCCGACACTCTTCTTTACCTCACTTGTGGTTTCCTCGTGGTGTTCCTTGCAAAAGTTACACTAACTTCGAGGCATGATAGCTTTAGGTTGAAAATTAATTTCATTTGGATTTCTAAAGGGGGGTGCAAAAGAGGATGAAGCTCCAGGGGTGAGAGGGGAAACATTTCCCTTTCACTCATATGCTATCATACGATTATTCATGTCTTGTACAAGTTGTAAGATGGAGGACATGTCCGTCTGTTTAACTAATTCTCCCTAAGGAAGACCTGTTCTTTCAAGCTGTTCTTCATACTCCAAACCAGTATGCAGAGCGGAACCAAGGTTATCAATGGATTTTTCCTCAAGCCTATGATGGTAGGGGGAAGGTAATGCATTATAATAATGCATGAAAGCGGCTTGGTTATGAGGTCGAATGAGTTCAGGGATTTGATTGTATAACTTGGTGAAACACAATTTGAAGGACTTGATGGTTTCACCATCCTTATAAGCGATGTTATTGTACTCCCGTAACTGCTCAGCTGGGCTTTTAGATTTCCCATAGGTGGATTTGAACCAATAGATTAACTCCTCCCAAGTAGACAAAATCTTAGGAGGAAGGTCAAAGAAATCGACCGCAACGTTTTCTTCTAGAGAATTGATGAATAATCGCATGCAAGTATAGTTGTCATTGGATCCTATGTTGTGACAGGCATTAAAAAATGCCACCAGATGTTCATTTGTAGTGACAATGTTATTCCTTGAAAACCTAGGAAGATGCTCTTTGAATTTAGGAAGTGGACGAGTAGTAGGGGCTAGGTTAAGAGGAGAGGAAACATGCCATGGTGTGGTTGTAACATCTTCTTGAAATTGAAAAATCCCATACTTTTTAATTACTTTGGTGGGGTTTGTGGTAGATTGGACAGGGACATGGTGACGATATAAGCTACCAATCACTGACGAAGCTGAAGATCGAGAGGAGGAAGCACTTCCAGTGCCACCAGAGCCACCACTAGATGCCATCTTGTGGATGATAGGTAAGGGAGAGAAAGACGAACTGGATGAATCAAACAAGGTTCTCCTTAGAGCACTTTGTTGGGTCGATAACACAACGTTCCTTCTTCCTATTTCAATAATAGGATTAATTTCAGGTGATAAGCCTCTTCTTCTCCTAGAAACACGAGGGTCCAAGGACATGAAAAGAAGGTCAAAGATGAAGGAAAAATAAGGTTATGGCTGATTCCTAGGCTGTCTACGTCTAGATTCCCAACGTTCTTGGGTACTTATGTCTCGTTCAATTGCTGCCCATGAATGATTAAGCTCAGCCCGAGTATTAGCAGTGTCTAAAATGGTGTTAAAAAAATTCAAAGAAATGTTGGTCTGATCTTGAAGACTGACCTCAATATTGGGCTGCCTTGGAACAGGGACAATCATTAATAAATTAAACAATCAAAGAATCAATATCAGAAAAATAGATGTATTTGATGATAATCAAACATAAAAATCAACCAGAGAGATATTGAAGATCTCCCCAGTATGGTCACCAAATAAATGTTGAGGAAAAGATATGAAATGATCTTACTCAAGCATTCTCAGATCTTACTTGGCTAAAGCAAGATAGACAGGAATATCACCCTATATTTATAGCCACCAAAATTTGTTTCCTAATCCACAAGTATTGATTACGAGTGCTTAGGTTGATGTTTTTTATAAATGAAAGTTTGCTGAAAAATTCAATATTTATGTAATTTTCTGAATATAATAGATGTTGAAATAAACATAGAGACAGAAGTGAAAACACCAAGTCAATAATCAAAATGAATGAGACATAAAGAAATCGTTTATTCCATTCCAATTTATCAAAAGAATCGTTCTCTTTACAAAATTCGTTGAGGAAGTTTTGACCAAAGTCAAACTTAGATGTCCTCGATGAAAACCATACAAAAGGACTTTTGACAGAAAGTAAAAAACTGAACTTTAAAAACTGGATGAGCTTGCCACAGATTGCTACCCACTTGACTTTGCACAAGAGCCTTTATCAATCATGAAATTTAATTCACAAATAGACAAGTCTACACAGACTATCAAAGATAGATCAACACCTCTAAAAAACAAGTGTCTAAATGATGTAATTCATCCCTGAATCTTGTTGTCTACAATAGGACCCTACTATCATAAAAGAGAATTAGGCTTTCAATGAATTAAATAATGAATGAAAACTGAATTATCTCAATAAAACTCAAGAGCAGACCTTAGTATGCTTCTCCTTCTATTCTCCCTTTGTTCCTCCTTTTCCCTTTGCCTTTAAGCAATCAGCATTAGTTGAAGTAGTTAAACTACCTCTTTAGCTAAGTTAACTAAAACTCAACCAACTTTTTAGTTAAGGGGGAAAAGTAATAAAATCATAATAAGGGTTTTTTATAAATAATAACTAGTAGGTGGGACCCCTTGTGGCTCCCTTTAGTTCTTTAACAAACATAACACAATTAGTTAATCAATCAAACACATCCATCCTTGTGGATCCCATTATCACTCTCATAATTTGACAATTTATATCAATGATAATTGAGATCATATCCAAAAATATATTACCCATATATCAAAAAAATAGTGTGTTGTCCAAAATTTCAGAAGTCAACTGCTATTAACAATGAATAAATAAAAACACTTAAAACCCATACTTTCCACTCTAGGAGGCAATCTTTCTGTTGTTGCTTCTGTCACCCTTTGATCTCTCTGAATTTTCCTTAGGCTGTGTGGAGCCTTTAGGCCTAATCTCACTAATAACATGAGAGCAATCATCTCTCAAATGCATGTAGGAGGACATGGATTTGGCAGAGTCATTTGAGGGTGAGGAGGGGGAAACAATGACCTTTCCTTCGTTGTGAGAATGGTGGGCCTAAGTTTTTAACCTTTTTATTGCATGGGAAGACTGTACTGGTGAGTGGGCAGGGGCACCTTGAACAATTTGATTAACAGGTGGAGGAGAAGGTAGAGACAAGTTAGGCCAGCCACGATGTTGGGATACTTCCGGATAGACAATCTCTTGCCATCCATCGTTTTCGGGGAATCCAAGTTGTAGTGAGACATGAGGGGGCATTGGGATACCATGGACATATGGGGCTTGGAAGGGAGGCCTTTCTGGCCTAGGTTGGACCACTCCTTGCCCAATCCAGTTAAAAAATCTAGCTTTAAATAGTTGGCCCAACTCTTGCGAGTTTGCATCAAAATGTATAGAGAACCTTGGCCTTCAAGGGCCTCTGTTCCAATTCCCTCTTCCTCTGTTACCCCGACCATGGCCACCTCTGCTGAAAAATCTCATTCCTGTATGCATTATTGATTAGCAACTAGTTTCTTCAACAACCATACATGACATCTCTTTTAAATATGAAACAAAGTTTGGCTCAACAACACATCAGGCTCATGCAATCCAATCCATACAAATCATTTAACACTTGTCAATGAGAAGGGGGTGAATAAGGGTTCTGAAATATGTGAGGGATTGTATTGAGTGAAAAGTGTTAAAATGAAGGGGGATAGATCATGATTACTACTCAACAAATCATCAAACAACCAAATGTATTGTAAATCAAAAGAATAATCATTGTAATTAATCCATGTGCCATCCTTTAACTGTCATAATACAAAATTTAACTTAAATATAATTTAATTTTAAGAACATGGAGTGGATAGTGAATATGGGAAGGCGAGGGGATTTGCAATATGCAAAAAAGTGAGAGAATGGTAGGGAAAAAAACAAATACTATTTGTAAAACCAATTAAGTAATCCATAAAAACAACTCTGTATTCAATACAAGGATACCAATACCAATTAACAATTATTGTGTGTCAAAACTGTTCATTGTTCCACATCCAATTTCTTCAAAATTCTCAATTAACATAGTCTATAATCATACTCAGAATCACTATGCCTTTCAACAATCATGTCAAGAGAATAGTTGGTTTTTTTCATTTCTTTTCCTTTCATTTAAACAAAATCAAAAGAAACACACAGTCACATTGCTCCATTGCTATCCATCATATATCACTATAAAATATCAACCACTGTCCATAATTCACAATTTGCCCAAATAAAACATATACATAGGTCTTTTTCCCAAATTGAACAAACTTTTTAAAACTTGTCTGATTTCATGCCTTTTATTATATCAACCAATAAAACTTCCACTGCAACCATAATACAAAACCTCAAGCTTCATCATTGATGGTGCAATTAAATAAACATGCACGATGCCTCCATAATACATACATAATAAACAACGAAATAACAGTCATCACTTGCAATGATCCTGATCAAGGCTAATAAAACACACAACATCCACCAACTAACAACTGACACCACACTGTGAGAATACAACAATTGAAAGCATAACAAGAAGAGACAACCATTGATTTCACATTATCACTGATTGCCAATCAATCAATTTAATCAAATAAAACAAACTAGGTTATCGATGCAACTGTAATAACGAAAGGAGTCAGCCCTTTGACTGTATACCAATTCTCATCCCAGATCACAAATTTCCAACCAACTCAATCAACTGAGTTCAATATAAGTACTCAAAGAAACTTTCATAACCACTCAACCAATCTATGATAGTCAACAAGATACCCGAAGAGAGTGCGAACGGTTGGGGATTATCCAAATTGGGTTCTGTAACAATGAACACAAGAAGTAATCAAGAGTTCGCTCGATCATCAAAGCACATAGAGACTGGAGGTTGAACATATCAACAATAGGCAGAGACCCTTTGATACAAGCATGGTGGAACCATAGGGCTTCTTATAATTCTCGGTTTGTGTAATGGTGCAATAGTTCAACGTTGGGTAGAGTAGGAGAACAATGCAGAGGAGAAAATATTTCCCACTTGACAGTAATAAGTACCCAGGACACACATAGACATAACCCTCATGCATTTCTCATGATCCAAACCAATTTATAACAATGCCAATGGGAATGCAGACCCGAGGCATCATCGACAACCATAAAACATACATCTTGGCATAATGGCCATCCTATAACCAACTTTTGAGGTACATTGATTCCAATACCACAAAAATAAGCCTACGACCAGGTGGATAAACCATGACCATGGCTCTGGAAGATACATAGTGACCAAAAGGTAGTTCAAAAACATATACAACAACCCCATAACAAGCCAAATATAACCGGACATGGTTACCATAACTGTGAGGAAGCGACCAACAAGGCTAAACAGAGAGAAACCCTCCAACAAAATACCCATAACTACTTAAAAAAACAGAGAGCCATCATGGTTTTCACCATATAGAACAACCAACAAATGCATAACTTCAACCAATCAATTCTTTCATTTGCAAAATGAATAACCACACAATCATTCTAGAGAGAAGACCCACACATTTACACAGTTGCCAATCTCAGGAAAACACAAACCAACACATTACTAAGCCATCATTCGTTCATACACAAAGAGAAATTCATGGATGGGCGAAAAGAACCATACCTGTAACCAATAGCTTTAAAAAGGGTGAGCTGGACAAGCAGTTCCTTCCAGGCTTGAATCTCGGAGCTTAACCACTAGCAAAACCAAATGAAACAATAACCATGCTGGGGTGACGACCTGATGGGAGAAGTATGGAGTGACGTGCATTTACTGCATGCCACTTCCATCTTCCTCTACATTCAATTTCGAAGTACACGATAGCCAATGATAACCAATACCATTAACCATGCGATTAATTCCAACCATTGAAACTTGCAACCATATTGCTTGCCAAATGCGCCACCCAAAATCCATATTAACCATTGCCAAAACCATACCATACCATATATCAAATGTGCCCAATATAACTCAAATACAATTCACATAGCCACTAACCATTGCTAGTTAGGATTAACACTAACTTGTTCCATTTAAATTACACATGACTTCTAACATAGTATAGTATATGCCCCTTCTTTTGGATCTTTTNNNTGTTACTAACATATGTCTTGTGCAGGTGTAGCCAGGTAATAATCATGGTGATATAATCAAATGTAACAATTGTAATATATATGCCAATCATAACATAAAATTAAGCTTCGAATAACAAAACATCCATAAACTACATCATCCACCTGTCATTATGCCAAAAAATGAAGCCAAGACTGCATCATCAACCATATAAGACCCTATAAGAAACAACAAAATAGTAGCATAAAATGTATGATATGACTATCTCCGAGCCTCTAGTCTACAAGGGGGTCCCACCTACTAGTATTATATATTATTAGCTTAGTTTAAATAATAGGCTTTAGCAATACTTTGCGGGCGAAATTCCTCGTTGATATTTTTATCGTCAACAAGGACGTCAACAAGTATATCAGATCTTGGACTGCCTGTGCCATTGCCAAGCCAACCATCAAGAAATAAGGACTATATATCCCTATTACTACTCCCGAGAAGCCTTGGGAATCCATCTCAATGGATTACATGTCTAGCCTTCTGTCCACCAAGCAAGGCAATGACTGTGTATTTGTGGTATTTGATCAGTTTTCAAAGATGGCCATCCTCACAGCTTGCAAGAAAAACATCACATCGAACGATACTGCCAAGCTCTTCTTCGAATGAGTGTGGGTCCATTTTGGGATACGACAGACCATCATCTCTGATCGAGACAACAGGTTCGTTCTGTAGTTTTACAGTTGTATCCTATTTCATTTATTCAATAAAAGATATTGTTCACTGTATATCTGTGTTTTTCTCCATATCTTTGTTTTATTGTATTCAGTTTGTTAATCAGTTCGTTCCGCTCTTAAATATGGATTATCATCAGACATGTTGATGTTCATATTGGTCACAATCCCAACAACAACCTCATGAAGATAAAATATCCCCCTTTTTTATAGAGGTGGTACTCCTTTATTATTGTCTAAAGATATAGCTTGATATTATTGAGTTATACTGTCAAATAGAGGAATGCTAAACAACAAACCCCTATTTTTATTTCTTTGAAAATACAAAGAAAAAGATAAAAATATATTCATAAGGAAAAAATCTTGAGAGAAGGACCAAGAATATTTTAAAGACTAAAATATAATATATACAAAATATTATATAGAAATAAAGAAATCATCATATGAAAATAACACATTCCTCACATCATAATAAGATTTGGTCACATTCATAAGACATGAGAATATAAGTCCACAATGCAAAGAATTTTAAAAGAGTATATCATTTAAAACTGAAGAGAATATGATAAGTACACTTTAAACATCTCAAAATTTGAGGTTAAAAGTATGAAAAGTCATTAAAGTTGCACCTCAAAATAATTCTCCGGGGAGTTCAAAAAATAATAGTCTATTTTACAATAAAATAAAAGATTGCGTTCATCCAAATGGACTCAGATGGGGCTCCCATGGACCATAAAAGAAAGAAGGCCTAGACTTGGAAGAAAAAGAAGAAGATGATCAAATATTGGTTATGGGTTCTCAAAAAATGAAAAGACACAATTGGATGATCTCTGAACGAGAAGTATGAAGGATAGAATATTATGAAAGGTGACCACTTTACATATTGTGATGGAATCTCTATATGCTTTCTGGTGTGCCTTTTATATTGTCCTTTGTTGGAATTCCTTGACCGGTTACAACTGCTTTTTCTTGATCTGGTTTAGTTATTTTAGTTAAGGATTTCTATAACCAATTCTTGATATAATCTCTCATTGGTGCCATGATTACTTCTTGCCTTACTTTAATATAAAATAACAAATTTTACAGATCTTTGAAGTCCATAGAAAGTTGGTGTAGGGTATCCTCAATGGATTCATTTTTATTTACATAACTAACCAACCAACTTTCCACTTATGTTTCAGAATACTTGGTCAAGTTGTTAAACTTCTCAACTGTTGCAGTCTTCAATGAGTCCAATTTTTCTTCGAATTGTTCTTTTGACATAAGTATAGAATTCAACATTAGATGTGGATCATCCACATCTCCTCTTGATCCAGCTAAATCCAATTCAATCAACTTTAAATACAATTCTCCTCTTTTAACACTTATACTATCACATTCAACCAACATATCACTTTGATTGTTTTTAACCACCATGCCTTAAGTTGTTTTATTCGGACTGTGGAAGGCAAGTCCTCTTCTTTCCTCTGGAATTAACTAACACTTGAAACTTTTGCAACAAAGTTGGGAACAACCCCTTTATAAAATTCTTCATCATTTTCTAGATCATCCTAAAGATATTGTCTAAAATATGTCATTTTTGAGCCCAAGGAAACAAAACTTGTTGCCGATTCCCATGTCTCGAGGATAAGAGTCATTCTTTTCTGGATATTGTTTTCTGACATATCTTGTAATGGCAACAAGTAGACTTGATGTTCCTCTTAGTCTGGAACTGGATTCTTATGTTCTATCAAGACTTTTCCAAGGTTGAATTGTGGCAATTGGCTGGTGAATAGAGGTGGTGGCATTAAAGCACTCTCTAATTCTTTGATTCTATCCTTGAGAATGACATTTTAACTCTCCATTTCTCCGACAGACATTTTAAGGGCTTCTCCAGTAGCTTCATGAATTTGTACATTTCTGAAAAGTGGAACTCCATTGAAGTCTAGTTCTGAGCTCAATTTTCCTTGAACCTTTTTATTTTTTGAATGGATTTTCTCAATAACCAATTTCTTTGAATTTTTGTCAAAAATGACATTATGTAGGGTCAGGTATTCGTCTTCAAATACAACTGACTCCTGCGTGGCCAATTTTGTTGTAATTGGTTTGCTCTCCTGACTCCTTTGTTCTTCATTTGTAAATTCAATGTCCTCGATATTCACATCAAGATCCATATCTTCAATAACAATTTCTTCTTCAGGTACGCCCTCACTTTCTCCTTCCTTATTTATTCCTCTTTTTTGTTTACTAGTTACTGAGAGTTTGTGGGGTATTTCCATATTTCCCTTAGGAGGTTTTTTTTTCACCTCCATCATTGGAATTATCTGTTAAATATTTCCTTTGCTCTTGAACCGCAGACTGGGATTTTTGTTTGGGTAGGTCACTTTTTTGAGAAATGTTAGGAGACCGTGAACTCCTCTCGTTGAGAAATTTTCCTCGTTGTCTATATTGATAAGTAGTACTAACAATTGTTTCAATATCCTCTTTTATTTTCTCAATATACAATGCTTGAGGGTTTTTATTATCGCCCTCTTCTTCTCCAAACATGAATGTATTAGAAAATGAGACATTGTACCCAACAAATGTCACGTGTTTCATAAATAATTGGCTAGGATAAAGTCCCTTAATTTCATTTGCTTCCTTTAGATTAAATTGATTGAACTTGACTGAAATTTCATTGATGTGTGTAATTTGTTTCACTATCATCTCTCCAATTTTCCATGGCAGAGGAATGAACTGCTTTTTCCCGTTTTCATTAAAGAAATGGGCCCAAAATCTATATTGCTTGCATACTTAAACAATAAATATCTTATCTGAAACATAATATGATAGATATGAGGGTCTTTCACAAGAAAAATAAATCCTCATAATACTGAAATGATCCATTGCTTCAAAGATTCCTCTCTTATCTAAGAAGGATGTTGCTTCTAGAGATAATCTAGATGTGCTCGGTTCATAAATAAGTTTTTTGAAAGAAGAAATGAATGCATTGTTTACTTCATAGAAGTGGTACATAGCCTTCTGCTTCCATAAAGCAGGATACCACATATGAATATGGTCAAGCTTACAATTAACTTGCTTAGCCAAAGACAAACCTTTGAAAATGTGACACTATGTAATGGTGAAAATAAGATATGAGGACATGTAGAATTTTTATTCTTTCTAAAATTTTCCAAATGGACAGATAATTCACTGGAGATAATTTTTTCCCAATCAAATATTTCTCTTTCATGGATTAAAAAATACAAGATATACAGAGCCGGATTTGGAATAATAGTTGTAGATTCTTTCCCAACTACTCTAGTGAATAACTACACCATTTCTCAATAGGGAGTTTTTAATAAATTGACTTGAATACTTGAAAGATGCTCTGGAATAATTGTTGGGTCTTCAAGATGTTCTCGTAAAATCTCCAATCCTCCATCCTTTGCCTTCATAAATTCATTGGCTTCATCACCTTTTAAATTCATCGTTGGTTCTAGAAGTCTGAGCATTCTCCTGAAGACTAAAGGTGCTAAGGAAATAAGAGTTTCCCCTTGCAACTAAATTATTCACTGATTCTTGTCGAATTTATCAATGCACCAAGAAAGCAACTCTTTGAAGTCATATACCTCTGGAACACATCCTACCAAAGTGATTCTTGAAATCGAAATATGGTTCAAAATCTTCTCTGGAAGTGGAAATGAAGAGTAATGTCTGTATTCCCTCAACCACTGAAAACCTATGATACTTTCATCCAAGTAGGTTGATGGTATCTCCAAAGAATTGTTCCTTTCTCCTGGTTGTCTGTTAAGAACCAAATATCAATATAGCATAGAAAAACCTCAGAAAAAGTACTCAACACCTTGAAAAAGAGATTTTTTCAGATAATAAGCCTCTTCGAGGGGGCAACCTCCTTTTACCCCACTTA
>CBVK0100099200.1:2264-27135 GCA_900067695.1 Picea abies
AAAAGTTACGACCCCGGGAAGTTGATGTACTAACTTACCCAAACGGGGCCTACATGACTTTTGGGGCTTCATCTCCTAGGGTTAGGTTTTTGGATGTCTAGGGATTTTGATATTCTTGTCTATTGTAAAAAGGCCTTCAGAGCCTCATTGTATTCATCTTCTTGCGAATGCGAGTATCCATTACATCTATTCTCAAAGATAAGCTGCCACCATTCTAGCGAGGCTTTCACTCTATATTTTTATAGTCTCTGTACATTTCTTTCATTAATAGAAATCGTGTATTACTGTATATCCGTGTTTATGGTTGCATCTCTAATATATTTATGTTATAGTATTGAATATCAGCGATATCTCTATGCATTTCTTTATTATATCTCCGCTCTCGTTTCGTGCCGAAAATAATCCGGATCATCTAGGGTTTTGACATTCATGAGTAATGTTAAAATGGCCTTTTGAGCCTCATTGTAATGATTCTGCTTAGACAGATGCACATAGCAGACACATTTCTTCTAAGAGATAACTACCACCATTCAAGCAAGTTGTTTTCAGTTCTGCAGTTTTATAGTTTCAGCCTATTTCATTTATTCAATAGAAGTTATTGTTCATTGGATATATGTTGTTTCTCTTCATATCTTTGTGTTATTGTATTCATTCTATTATTCATTTTGTTCCGCTCATAAATCTGGATCAATGGTATCAGAGCAGTCTACTCTTCATTTATTTTTCTTCGTGCATGTCCCCGAAAAGATCTGGGTACAAGAATTTGGGACTCGAACCAGTCGAGTCTTTGCAAGATCGGTCGCGTTGAGCTCGACAACCCATGGGGGACGAAAAGAGAGATGATGGAGTAGGAGATCCTTTTAAAATGTTGCTCGAGGAAGCCCTCACACAACAAAGGAACCAAATGATGGACAACTTTGCACAAATCCTTCAATGGTTGTTTGTAGGAGAAACATCTTCATCAAGTGGCCATGCAACCCCCTTCAAGGTACAAGTAAATTTTGATATTCTATTATTTGAAGGATTGATAGATGCAGATGTTGTAGATAAATGGTTGAATCTCCTCGAAGGGTATTTTTTCAGTCCACAATTTTTTTGATAGGGAAAATATTACTTTTGTACTCCTCAAGGTCGTCCTCCATATTAAGGACTAGTGGGATACTTACTTTGAGTAAAGGGCCATAGAGGGTCTGCAATATTTGTGGTTTCCCCTACATGAGATTCCTTCAGGGATGCCATTAAAGAACAATACTACCCCATTGGAAGCTACGAGGACCAGTTCACAAGATGGAACACCCTGTGTCAGGAAATGGACCAGACAATACCATATTTCACCAATATTTTCCATACCCTGCGCACCAAATTGGGTAACAAAGACTCTGAGCGACATCTGGTGCTCAAATACTGCGGTTGTTTTCATAGATACATTCAAACAAAAATGGATTTTCTGGACATCGCATAATTGTGTACAACTTATAGATATGTTTTCAAGATCGAGCATAAATTTAAGCAAAAGAGACGAGAGTTTGGATCTGCAAACTCCTGATAGCCGAAGCAGGGAAAAGACAACCCCAACCCATACAACAAGGGACATAACAAAGATGACCACTTTCAGGACAACCAGTCCAAGACGCAACACAAGAAGGGTAATGAAAAGTCGAAGAAGGACACGGGAAAATGGTGTGAATACCATAAAAGCCTTTGGAACAACACCGAAGAATGTTGCTCCAAGCAGTGACTTGTGGTCTAGCTGAAAGCTTCCGAGTCAAAGGTTGATTCTGACTCCGAATCAAATATAGAAGAAGGGAAGCGGATTATCGATGTTGAACCTAGTGCCACTGTCATTACCACCAAAGTATAGCCAAACGAACCAGAAGAATCCCTACACCATCGACTGGCTTCGTCAAGGAAAAGATCTCCGTGTCATCCAATAGTGTCGTCTGCCTTACGACATCAAGCCTTTCAAAGACGAGGTATTGTGTGATATTTCTCCCCTTGAAGTGCGTGATGTTCTTTTAGGATAGTCATATTTTTGGAAGCGACATGTTGTGTATGAGTCTAGACCCCACAGTGTTATTATTACTTTGGGTAGACAATTGTACATGATACAAGAGGTAGCACCACCTACCCCTATTTCTTTAATCTCTGCTAAGCAATCTAGTAAGGTCATTTCACAGACTGGGAAGTTTGTCTTCTTTATGATCCGGGCTCACAGTAAGCAGAAGGTCGCTGCCACATCCGTGACCTCTACATAGAGACTCTCTTTGCAACAAAAACACGTGGATGGGATCGTGGAAGAGTGCAGAGACATCTTCTTCTCACCCACCGGGGTACTGACGCACTGCCAAGTCAAGCATCCAATTGATCTAACCCCCGGTGCACCTCTTCCTAATGGACCAGTCTATACTCACTCACTGATGGAAAATGACGAAATCAAGCGTCAGATCCAAGAGCTACTTCAAAATGGGCACATTAGACCCAACTCCTCCCCTTGCCGAAGCCCGATTGTACTGGTGCAGAAAAAATATGGGACCTGGTGGCTATGTATTGATTACAAAGCATTAAACAAAATCACAGTCAGGAACCGGTACCCAATTTCCAGAATTGATGACTTTTTTGACCAACTCAAGGGGGAAAAGTTCTTCAGCAAGATTGACCTAAAGTCTGGCTACCTCCAAGTTCCCATCGAACCAACTGATGTACGGAAGACAACTTTCAAATCTAAAGAAGGTTTCTTCGAATGGATGGTCATGCCCTTTGGCTTAACAAATGCACCAACCACTTTCATGAGGTTGATAGATGATATATTGAGACCCTTCATGAACTCTTTTGTGGTGGTATATTTGGATGACATCCTCGTCTTCAACAAAACTTGGGAGGAGCACATGCAATATATTCAATAGGTTTTGATCACTCTGCAGCAACACAAGCTATATGCCAACTTCGACAGTTCATGTTGGGATTGTTAGATTTTTTAGCTCAGGAGGTACTCCGCATGTTTTGTCTTGTATGCGGATGTTACCTTAATGTTTACACTACCAGGAACTTAACTTTGTAATAGTTTTTATAAATTTGTTTTAAGTGGTTCTTTTAGTAAATTGACTTTTTAATAAAGTGTACCTTCTATTTTTAAAGTGACTTTATTTTCTTAAAACACTTATGTAATAAAGTGAAATCACTTTAATATTTCAAGTGATTCATTTTGGAAGGAATGGATCATGAGTCTTGATTTTGAAAAAGACAATATCTAATCTTGGCCTTTGGATCTACGGTTGGGAAGGTGAAAGGACACTTTGGAGGGAAAAATGTCATTTTCAGATTATAAAAGAATGCATTGGGTAGTGTGTAAGACATGTCGAATGTTTGAGAATACATCGGGAGGAGAGTTAGAGAGATTTTCTGAGTATGCTTGAGAGAGGAAAGTGAACAGCAAAGAGGACACGTTTTTCAAGGAAAGAGGGCACAATTCCCGAGAAAAATTTTCTGTGAATTTTTGTCCGAAATATTTTTATGTTGTGGAAGGCCGTACTGTATGGATCCGTACAGTCTATACGATTTCGTACAGTCCGTACGGATTTGGCATAGAAATCGATGTGATTTTGGCATGGTTTTCAAGGCAGTTTTCATATTTTCAGTGGCTATTTTTGGGTCGTACGGAACAATCCATGCATGTGACTGTGGGCACGAAAAATGAGGTACGGAAGAGGTTGGACAATGCTACGGTTTTGGCACGAAAAACAAGGCAGATTTATGTGGGATAGATTTGGTGCTGTGAGGTATTCTCCTTGGATGGAAATGTCGTTTTGTTGCTGATATGTACTTTCTTGAAGCATTATAATAAGATCTCTCTCTCTCTCGTTGGGTTTCCCCACATAGGGGTTTTCCCTGGCATTTGCCTAAATTTCTGTGAGTTATGGGTTGTTGTCCACTGTGTATTTCCGCTGCGTATTTTTCTTAGCAATGTGTATTTTTGCTTATGGAAATTTCTGAATGTGGGTTTTATGCATTTCTAAAATTTATGAAGACAATTATCTCTTGGTTGCTAAGTGTTTGACATAATTTCAGTTTGTTGATTTTAGTCATTAAAAATCTACATGGTATCAGAGCTTGTGCTCTGAAGTTCAGTGGGCAATATTTGACACTTGGAACAACAAGTGATTTGGTGTTGTATTTAATTGAAGAAGGCAGAAAAGGTTCTTTGTTAGGTGGACAAAAATGACTTTCAACATCAGGTTTGAAGATAGATTGGAGAGGATCTCCAACTACTTGCATTGGAAGGTTAGAATCAACAGGTTTCTCTAGGAGAACTAGTTGTGGTTGTTTGCGAATACCATCGTGCTAGTACCTGTGTCGGATTCCATGAAGTGAAGGAAGCCTAGACTCAATGTTGGTGCAGATAGCTCTCAAAGGATTCACCAAGGAGTGGGAGGTTTTCGTGAAGTGCATGGTGGGGAGAGAGAAGCTCCCTGACTAGAGCAGATTGTGGCATGACTTTACACAGGAGGCGATTCAAGAGGGGTCTCAGGAGAGGGCAGTGGATGGTGTAGACGACGAGAACGTTGCTCTTATGGGAAAGAGAAATGAGAAGAAGGAGGACATGAGCAAGGTGAGATGCTTTGCATGTCACAAGACTGGCCACTATGCTAGTCAGTGTCTGAATAAGAAGGGGAAGAAGTCGGAACCAGAGGTGTCAGCATCAGCAGAGATTGCAGAGTTTGTTGAGAGACATGAGAGGGAGTTTTCTCTCATGACTGGTCCCCTGGGCAGTGGTTGCCTAGTGTTTGAGGCCATTTGAAGTGTGGTTTGTGGATGGTGGAGCTTCTCGGCATATGACAAGGATGAGTTTAGTGTTCTTGAGTCTTTCAGAAACAGACTCAGACTGTTGTGTGGGTGTTGGTACCAGCCCACAACTTGCAGTGAAGGGGGTTGGAAGTGTTAGATTCCAACTAGATTCAGGAGTATTTTTGGAGGTTGTCATATTATTGTATGTTCCAGAGATGATGGTTAACTTACTCTCAGTATCATCTCTGGAGGTTAATAGATTTGGAGTGGCATTCTATTGTGCCGGGTAAATTTATATTCAGAGAGAGATACTCCAGACACAACAGTGATGCTTCGTGTCGGGTATGAGAGGTTGTACAACTTGTTGGGTCGACTTGTGTTGGGGTCCAGTGGATTTCTGGACTTAGATTCTGTGTCAGAGAGTTGGTCGGTAGCACGAGAGAGAGAGAGAGTTTATACATGGCACTCAGTGTTCTTCCTGGACTCTCAAGGGACTCAACAGGCATGAGTCGACACAGTTGGATGCTCAGGAGAGTGTGCAGTCTCCTAGGAGCATGTCTTCAGTTCATGGTACAACAGAGGTAGCAGCAGAGGCTTCCAGTGCAGTGGGAGTAGTGGCTTCATGTTCAAAGGGAGCAGAGACTTCTGGTATAGAGGGAGCAGCTATGGCAGTTGATGAGATGGAGACAGATTCTGGTAGTGATACCAGAAGTACCTCCCTCGCTAAGAGGGAGTGTTAGTTTTTTTAGCTCGGGAGGTACTCCACATGTTTTTTCTTGTATGCAGATGTTACCTTAATGTTTACACTACCAGGCACTTAACTTTGTAATAGTTTTTATAAAGTTGTTTTAAGTGGTTCTTTTAGTAAAGTAACTTTTTAATAAAGTGTACCTTCTATTTTTAAAGTGACTTTATTTTCATAAAGCACTTATGTAATAAAGTGAAATCACTTTAATATTTCAAGTGATTCATTTTGGAGGGAATGGATCATGACCCTTGATATTGAAAAAGGAAAGATCTAATCTTGACCTTTGGATCTAGGGTTGGGAAGGTGAAAGAACACTTTGGAGGGAAAAATGTCATTTTCAGATTATAAAAGAATGTATTGGGTAGTGTGTAAGAAATGTCGAATGTTTGAGAAGACATCAGGAGGAGAGATAGAGAGATTTTCTGAGTATGCTTGAGAGAGGAAAGTGAGAAGCAAAGAAGACACGTTTTCCAAGGAAAGAGGGCACAATTCCCGAGAAACGTTTTTCTGTGAATTTTTGGCTGAAATATTTTTCTGCAGTGGGAGGTCGTACTATACAGATCCGTACAGTAAGTACGAATTTGGCATGAAAATCGAGACAATTTTTGGCATGGTTTTCGAGGCGGTTTTCATATTTTTGGTGGTTGTTTTTGGGTTGTACGGAATAGCCCGTACATGTGACTGTGGGCATGAAAACGAGGTATGGAAAAGGCCGAATAGCGGTACGATTTTGGCATGAAAAATGAGGCAGATTTATGTGGGACAGATTTGGTGCTGTGAGATATTCGCCTTGGTTGGAAATGTTGTTTTGTTGCTGATATGTACTTTCTTGAAGCATTATAATAAGATCTCTCTCTCTCTCTCTCTCTCTCTCTCTCTCTCTCTCTCGTTGGGTTTCCCCACATTGGGGTTTTCCTTGGCATTTACCTAAATTTCTGTGAGTTATGGGTTGCTACCCATTGTGTATTTTCGCTGCATATTTTGCTTAGCAATGTGTATTTTTGCTAATGGAAATTTTTGAATGTGGGTTTTATGCATTTCTCAAATTTATGAATACAATTATCTCTAGGTTGATAAGTGTTTGAAAAAATTTCAATTTGTTGATTTTAGTCATTAAAAATCTACATGGTATCAGAGCTTGAGCTCTGAAGTTCAGTGGACAGTATTTGGCACTTGGAACAACAAGTGATTTGTTGTATTATTTTCTTGAAGAAGGCAGAAAAGGTTCTTTGTCAAGTGGACAAAGATGACTTCCAACATCAGGTTTTAAGATAGATTGGAGGGGATCTCCAACTACCTACAGTGGAAGGTTAGAATCAGCAGGGTTCTCTAGGAGAACTAGTTGTGGTCGTTTGCAAATACCATCGTGCTAGTACCTGTGTCAAATCCCATGAAGTGAATGAAGCCTAGACTCAACATTGGTGCGGATAGCCCTCAAAGGCTTCACCAAGTAGTGGGAGGTTTTCGAGAAGGGCGTGGTGGGGAGAGAGAAGCTCCCTGACTAGAGCAGATTGTGGGATGACTTTACAAAAGAGGAGATCCAAGAGGGGTCTCAGGAGAGGGCAGTGGATGGTGCAGACGACGAGAATGTTGCTCTTGTGGGAAAGAGCAATGAGAAGAAGAAGGACATGAGCAAGGTGAGATGCTTTGCATGTCACAAGACTGGCCACTACGCTAGTCAGTGTCCGAACAAGAAGGAGAAAAGCCAGAACCAAAGGTATCAACGTCAACATAGATTATAGAGTTTGTTGAGAGACATGAGAGGGAGTTTTCTCTCATGACTGGTCCCCTCGGCAGTGGTTGCCTAGTGTTCGAGGACATTGAAGTGTGGTTCGTGGATAGTGGAGCTTCTCGGCATATGACAAGGATGAGGTTAGTGTTCTTGAGTCTTTCAGAAACATAGTCAGATTGTTGTGTGGGTGTTGGTATCGGCCCACAACTTGTAGTGAAGGGGGTTGGAAGTGTTAGATTCTAGCTAGAGTTAGGAGGATTTCTGGAGGTTGCTAGAGTATTGTATGTTCCAGAGATGAAGGTTAACTTACTCTCAGTGTCATCTCTGGAGATTGATAGATTTGGAATGGCATTCTATTGTGGCCGCGTATTTCTATATTCAGAGAGAGCTACTCCAGACACAACAATGATGCTTGGTGTCAGGTATGAGAGGTTGTACAACTTGTTGGGTCGACCTGTGTTGGGGTCCAGTGGATTTGTGGATTCAGATTATGTGTCGAAGAGTTGGAAGGTAGAATGAGAGAGAGAGTTGATACATGATACTCAGTCTTCTTCCGGGACTCTCAAGGGACTCAACAGGCATGAGTCGACATAGTTGGATGCTCAGGAGAGTGTGCAGTCTCCTAGGAGCATGTCTTCAGTTCATGGTACAACAAAGGTATCAACAGAGGCTTCCAGTGCAATGGGAGTAGTAGCTTCATGTTCAGAGGGAGAAGAGACTTCTGGTACATAGGGATCAACTATGGCAGCTGATGAGATGGAGACAAATTATGGTAGTGATGCCAGAAGTACCTCCCTCGCTAAGAGGGAGTGTTAGTTTTTTTAGCTCGGGAGGTACTCCACATGTTTTGTCTTGTATGCGGATGTTACCTTAATGTTTACACTACCATGCACTTAACTTTGTAATAATTTTCATAAAATTGTTTTTAGTGGTTCTTTTAGTAAAGTGACTTTTTAATAAAGTGTACCTTCTATTTTTAAAGTGACTTTATTTTCATAAAACACTTATGTAATAAAGTGAAATCACTTTAATATTTCAAGTGACTCATTTTTTAGGGAATGGATCATGACCCTTGATCTTGAAAAAGACAAGATCTATTCTCGGCCTTTGGATCTAGAGTTGGGAAGGTGAAATGACACTTTGGAGGGAAAAATGTTATTTTTAGATTATAAAAGAATGCATTGGGTAGTGTGTAAGACATGTCGATTGTTTGAGAAGACATCGGGAGGAGAGTTACAGAGATTTTCTGAGTATTCTTGAGAGAGGAAAGTGAGCAGCAAAGAGGGGACATTTTCCAAGGAATGAGGGCACGATTCTCGAGAAAAAATTTCTGGGAATTTTTGGTCGAAATATTTTTCTGTTGTGGGAGGCTATACTGTAAGGATCCGTATAGTCGTACACATTTGGCACTGAAATCGAGGTGATTTTTGGCACGATTTTCGAGGCAGTTTTCATATTTTCGGTGGTTGTTTTTGGGCTGTATGGAATAGCCCGTACATGTGACTGTGGGCATGGAAAATGAGGTACGAAAGAGGTCGGACAGCGGTACGGTTTTGGCATGAAAAATGAGGCAGATTTATGTGGGACAGATTTGGTGCTGTGAGGTATTCTCCTTGGCTGGAAATGTTGTTTTGATGTTGATATGTACTTTCCTGAAGCATTATATTAAGATCTCTCTCTCTCTCTCTCTCTCTTGTTGGGTTTCCCCACATTGGGGTTTTCCCTGGCATTTGCCTTAATTTCTGTGAGTTATGGGTTGTTGTCGACTGTGTATTTCCGCTGCATATTTTTCTTAGCAATGTGTAATTTTGCTTATGGAAATTTATGAATGTGGGTTTTATGCATTTCTGAAATTTATGAAGACGGTTATCTCTAGGTTGCTAAGTGTTTGACAGAATTTCAGTTTGTTGATTTTAGTCATTAAAAATCTACATGGTATCAGAGCTTGTGCTCTGAAGTTCAGTGGGTAGTATTTGACACTTGGAACAACAAGTGATTTGTTGTTGTATTTGCTTGAAGAAGGCATAAAAGGTTCTGTGTCAAGTGGACAAAGATGACTTCCAGCATCATGTTTGAAGATAGATTGGAGGGGATATCCAACTACATGCACTGGAATGTTAGAATTAGCAGGGTTCTCTAGGAGAACTGGTTGTGTTCATTTACGAATACCATCCTGCTAGTACCTGTGTCAGATCCCATGAAGTGTAGGAAGCCTAGAATTAATGTTGGTGTGGATAGCCCTCAAAGGCTTCACCAAGGAGTGGGAGGTTTTCGTGAAGTGCGTGGTGGGGAGAGAGAAGCTCCCTGACTAGAGCAGATTGTGGGATGAATTTACACAGGAGAAGATCCAGGAGGGGTCTCAGGAGAGGGAAGTGGATGGTGCAGACGACGAGAACGTTGCTCTTGTGGGAAAGAGCAATGAGAAGAAGAAGGACATGAGCAAGGTGAGATTCTTTGCATGTCACAAGACTTGCCACTACGCTAGTTAGTGTCCGAACAAGAAGGAGAAGAAGTTGGAACCAGAGGTGTCAGCATCAACAGAGATTGCAGAGTTTGTTGAGAGACATGAGAGTGAGGTTTCTCTCATGACTGGTCCCCTGGGTAGTGGTTTCCTAGTGTTCGAGGACATTGAAGTGTGGTTTGTGGACAGTGGAGCTTCTCGGCATATGACAAGGATGAGGTTAGTGTTCTTGAGTCTTTCAGAAACAAACTCAGACTGTTGTGTGGGTGTTGGTATCGGCCCACAACTTGCAGTGAAGGGGGTTGGAAGTGTTAGATTCCAGCTAGAGTCAGGAGGATTTCTGGAGGTTGCAGGAGTATTGTATGTTCCAGAGATGATGGTTAACTTACTCTCAGTTTCATCTCTGGAGGTTGATAGATTTGGAGTGGCATTCTATTGTGGTCGGGTATTTCTATATTCAGAGAGAGCTACTCTAGACACAACAATGATGCTTGGTGTTGGGTATGAGGTTTTGTACAAGTTGTTGGGTCAACCTGTGTTGGGGTCTAGTGGATTTCTGGACACAGATTCTGTGTCGGAGAGTTGGAAGGTAGCACGAGAGAGAGAGTTGTTACATGGAACATAGTCTTCTTCCGAGACTCTTAAGGGATTCAACAGGCATGATTTGACACAGTTGGATGCTTAGGAGAGTGTGCAGTCTCCTAGGAGCATGTCTTCAGTTCATGGTACAACAAAGGTAGCAGCAGAGGCTTCCAATGTAGTGGGAGTAGTGGCTACATGTTCAAAGGGAGCAGAGACTTCTGGTACAAAGGGAGAAGCTATGGCAACTAATGAGATGTAGACATATTCTGGTAGTGATACTAGAAGTACCTCCCTCGCTGAGAGGGAGTGTTAGTTTTTTTAGCTCGGGAGGTACTCCACATATTTTGTCTTGTATGCGGATGTTACCTTAATGTTTACACTACTAGGCGCTTAACTTTGTAATAGTTTTTATAAAGTTGTTTTAAGTGGTTATTTTAGTAAAGTGTACCTTCTATTTTTAAAGTGACTTTATTTTCATAAAGCACTTATGTAATAAAGTGAAATCACTTTAATATTTCAAGTGATTCATTTTGGAGGGAATGAATCATAACCCTTGATCTTGAAAAAGACAATATCTAATCTTGGCCTTTGAATCTAGGGTTGGGAAGGTGAAAGGACACTTTGGAGAGAAAAATGTCATTTTCAGATTATAAAAGAATGCATTGGGTAGTGTGTAAGACATGTCGAATCTTTGAGAAGACATTGGGAAGAGAGTTAGAGAGATTTTCTGAGTACGCTTGAGAGAGGAAAGTGAGCAGCAAAGAGGGCATGTTTTCCAAGGAAAGAGGGCATGGTTCTCGAGAAATTTGTTTTGTGAATTTTTGGCCAAAATATTTTTCTGCTGTGGGAGGCCATACTGTATGGATCCGTATAGTCGTACAGATTTGGCACAAAAATCAAGACAATTTTTGGCACGATTTTTGAGGTGGTTTTCAGATTTTCGGTGGATTTTTTTGGGCCAAATGGAACAGCCTGTACATGCGACTGTGGGCACAAAAAATGAGGTATGAAAGAAGTCGGACAGCAGTACGGTTTTGGCACAAAAAACAAGGCAAATTTCTGTGGGACAGATTTGGTGCTGTGAGGTAATCTCCTTGGCTGGAAATGTTGTTTTGCTGCTGATATGTACTTTCCTGAAGCATTATATTAAGATCTCTCTCTCTCTCTCTCTCTCTCGTTGGGTTTCCCCACATTGGGGTTTTCCCTGACATTTGCCTAAATTTCTGTGAGTTATGAGTTGTTGTCCATTGTGTATTTTCGTTGCATATTTTTCTTAGCAATGTGTATTTTTGCTTATGGAAATTTCTGAATGTGGGTTTTATGCATTTCTGAAATTTATGAAGACAATTATCTCTAGGTTGCTAAGTGTTTGACAGAATTTCGGTTTGATGATTTTAGTCATTAAAAATCTACATGGTATCAGAGCTTGTGCTCTAAAGTTCAGTGGGCATTATTTGGCACTTCAAACAACAAGTGATTTGTTGTTGTATTTGCTTGAAGAAGGTAGAAAAGGTTCTTTGTCAGGTGGACAAAGATGACTTCCAGCATCAGGTTTGAAGATAGATTGGAGGGGATCTCCAACTACCTGCAGTGGAAGGTTAGAATCAGTAGCGTTATCTAGGAGAACTAGTTGTGGTCGTTTGTGAATACCATCATGCTAGTACCTGTGTCAGATCCCATGAAGTGAAGGAAGCCTAGACTCAACGTTGGTGCAGATAGCCCTCAAAGGCTTCACCAAGGAGTGGGAGGTTTCCGTGAAGTGCGTGGTGGGGAGAGAGAAGCTCCCTGACTAGAGCAGATTGTGGGATGACTTTACACAGGAGGAGATCCAGGAGGGGTCTCAAGAGAGGGTAGTGGATGGTGCAGACGACGAGAACGTTGCTCTTGTGGGAAAGAGCAATGAGAAGAAGAAGGACATGAGAAAGGTGAGATGCTTTGCATGTCACAAGACTGACCACTACGCTAGTCAGTGTCCAAAAAAGATGGAGAAGAAACCAGAACTAGAGGTGTCAGCATCAACAGAGATTGCAGAGTTTGTTGAGAGACATGAGAGGGATTTTTCTCTCATGACTGGTCCTCTAGGCAGTGGTTGCCTAGTGTTCGAGGACATTGAAGTGTGGTTCGTGGACAGTGGAGCTTCTCAGCATATGACAAGGATGAGGCTAGTGTTCTTGAGTCTTTCATAAACAGACTCAGATTGTTGTGTGGGTGTTGGTACCGACCCACAACTTGCAGTGAAGGGGGTTGGAAGTGTTAGATTCCAGCTAGATTCAGGAGTATTTCTAGAGGTTTTCGGAGTATTGTATGTTCCAGAGATGAGGGTTAACTTACTCTCAGTGTCGTCTCTGGAGGTTGATAGATTTGGAGTGGCATTCTATTGTGGCCGATATTTCTATATTTAGAAAGAGCTACTCTAGACACAACAATGATGCTTGGTGTCGGGTATGAGAGGTTGTATAAGTTGTTGGGTCACCCTGTGTTGGGGTCCAGTGGATTTCTGGACTCAGATTATGTGTCGGAGAGTTGGTAGGTAGCACAAGAGAGAGAGTTGATACATGGCACTCAGTCTTCTTTCGAGACTCTCAAGGGACTTAGCAGGCATGAGTCGACACAGTTGGATGCTCAGGAGAGTGTGCAGTCTCCTANNAGTAGTGGCTTCATGTTCAAAGGGAGCAGAGACTTCTGGTATAGAGGGAGTAGCTATGGCAGCTGATGAGATGGAGACAGATTCTGGTAGTGATACCAAAAGTACCTCCCTCGCTAAGAGGGAGTGTTAGTTTTTTTAGCTCGGGAGGTACTCTGCATGTTTTTTCTTGTATGTGGATGTTACCTTAATGTTTACACTATGAGGCACTTAACTTTGTAATAGTTTTTATAAAGTTGTTTTAAGTGGTTCTTTTTGTAAAATGATTTTTTAATAAAGTGTACCTTCTATTTTTAAAGTGACTTTATTTTCATAAAACACTTATGTAATAAAGTGAAATCACTTTAATATTTCAAGTGATTCATTTTGGAGGGAATGAATCATGACCCTTGATCTTGAAAAAGACAAGATCTAATCTCGGCCTTTGGATCTAGGGTTGGGAAGGTGAAATGACACTTTGGAGGGGAAAATGTCATTTTTAGATTATAAAAGAATGCATTGGGTAGTGTGTAAGACATGACGAATGTTTGAGAAGACATCGGGAGGAGAGTTAGAGAGATTTTCTGAGTATGTTTGATCCAGATTATTTTCGGCACGAAATGAGAGCGAAGATATAATAAAGAAATGCACAGAGATATTGCGTATATCCAATAATATAACATAAATGTATCAGAGATGCAACCATAAACACAGATATATAGTAATACACGATTTCTATTAATGAAATAAATGTACAGAGACTGTAAAAATACAGAGTGAAAGATTCGCTACAATGGTGGCAGCTTATCTCTGAGAAGAGATGTGACGGCTACTCGCATTCGTAAGAAGATGATTACAATGAGGCTCTGAAGGCCTTTTATAATAAACCAGAATGCCAAAAACCCTAGACATCCAAAAACCTAACCCTAAGAGATGAAGCGCCAAAAGTCACGTGGGCCCCGTTTGGGTAAGTGAGTACATCAACTTCCCGGGGTCGTAACTTTTGCATACGATCTTTGTTTTAGGTGTGTGATAGCTCGTTGGAAAGGTATTGTCGAGGAGATTCATTTTGGGAGATCAATGATGCCTTCAACTATCATTGAGAACCTTGATCTCGAGAAACCTTCATTTGGGCCCTCAAAATGGCCCCAGAAGTTAAAAACTGCTAAAAATAGTAAATTGCTAAAATTGCCAGAAAACTGTTTTGAGCCAGTTTGAAAAGGTGGGTGGCCACCAAAATCCACCTGGATCAATCCTCCCTCCTTAGGAAGAAATGGTCTCCATTGCGTTGAGTTCCCGGGGGAGAGGGAAAAGCGTTTGCTGAATCTGCAGCTTGGTGAGCTGCTTGTATTGCTGGAGACGTCGCGCTGCTTAGCTTGTGGAAGTCTGTCATGAACCTGTTGAAGCTGAGGTTGTTCAAAAAGTCGAGCTACATGAGGGGACGGTGTGCAGAAGGAATCTTTGTGCTTTGTTGCAACCTTGTCAACCTGCTTATGTTGGATAGAAGGTGTAGGGGGCGAGGTTGTAGTGGTTGCAGTGTCCTTCTGTTCCCCTTCTGAACAGATTGTGAAGAAGCTAAATTTTGCAGTATGAGATACTACCTTGCGGCACTTTTTAGGTGAAACAATATTCGGAACTGCCTCTGGTATTCTGTAGAGATGACCCCCTAGAGAAACAATGAAACTACGGGGTCGAGACTCATAGAGAACATGGCGCTTCCACATATATGGTTGGCCCAAGAGAACATCACAGACATCCAGTGGGGCAACATCACATAATACCTCATCCTTGAAGGCTTGAATGTCATATGACAATCGACACTGTTGGCTGACACGAAGATCTCATCCTTGGCGAAGCCACCCGATGTTGTATGGTTGCGGGTGTGGTGTTGTCAACAATCCCAACTGTTTGACGACCTCTGTTGAGATGAGGTTCTTATGGATTTTGTTATCAACAATAAAATGAAGCAGGTTCCCCTTCATCCACATCTGTGAATGAAAAATACGCTCCCCTTCTTCAGGATCTGTAGGTTCTTCTGGTTGAATTGTTGTGGTCGCGACAATAGCAGTGGGGTCTGTGTCAATGATCTGTCCTTTATCAGTATTTTCAAAATCAGATTCTGAATCAGGGTTCGGCTCCTTGTCTTTGATCTTGTCCACCAATGATTGTTTTGAGGGACATTCATCGGTGTTGTGCCAGGGGATTTTGTGGAAATCATACCATTTTTCGGTGTCCTACTTTGTCTTCCCATGACCCTTCTTTTCCTATGTCTTGGACTGGTTTTCGGGAGACTGTTTGTTAGGGTCGTCTTTGTCATACTTTGGTTGTTGTGGATTTGCAAACCTAAATTCCTGTTTGTTCTGGTGCTTAAATTTCTGCTCAATTTTAACAGCATATCAATAAGCAGCACCGAGTGATGATATGTCCAGAAAATCTATTTCAGTCTTAATGTAGCTATGTAGAGCCCCACGGTATTTCAGAACCAAATGTCGCTCGAAGTCTTTGATACTCAGCTTGGTGTGCAAGGTATGGAAGGTATTGGTGAACTCCAGAACTGCTTGGCCCCTCTCTTGCTGCAGTGTGGTCCATCTCATGTACTGGTCCTCATAATTGCCAACAGGGTAATATTGTTCATTTACCGTATCCACAAAAAATCCCAAGTGGGATCGACCCCATATATTCCAGATTCCTCTGTGGAACTTTGCTCCCAGTAAGTTTCCCACCAATGTTTGACATGAGGGAGAGCTTTAAGGAGTGCGAAGGTGATCTTTTCTTTGTCGGAAAAATTGTGAACAGAGAAATAACCTTCTAGCAGAGTCAACCATTTTTCTAGGGCTTCTGCATCTATCTGTCCTTCAAATACAGGAATATCAAAATTAACTTGTACCTTGAAAGGCGAGGTGCCTCCAAAATGGCCGCTTGATAAAGATGCGCCTGATTCTATCGAAAGGCATTTAAGGATGTGGGCAAAATTCTCCATCATTTCGTCCCTCTGTCGCGTGAGAGCTTGCTCAAGCAACAGATTGATTGGATCGTCTGCTTTGTCGTTTTTATTTTCTTCCGCCATTGAGGGTTTATTGGGTGTGCAAGAGCGATTGTCTTCAAGAGAGACAATCTCGAGACCCAACTTTCTATACTCGGACCTCGTCGGGGACATGCACTGAAAAAATGATTAAGAGCAGCCTACTCTGATACCACTGATCCAGATTATTTTTGGCACGAAATGAGAGCGGAGATATAATAAGGAAATGCACAGAGATATCGCGTATATCCAATAATATAACAAAAATGTATCAGAGATCCAATCATAAACACAGATATACAGTAATACATGATTTCTATTAATGAAAGAAATGTATAGAGACTGTAAAAATACAGAGTGAAAGACTCGCTAGAATGGTGGCAACTTATCTCTGAGAAGAGATGTGATGGCTACTCGCATTCGCAAGAAGATGATTACAATGAGGCTCTAAAGGCATTTTTATAATAAACTAGAATTCCAAAAGACCTATACATCCAAAAACCTAACCCTAGGAGATGAAGCACCAAAAGTCATGTGGGCCTCGTTTGGGTAAGTGAGTACATCAACTTCCCGGAGTCGTAACTTTTTCATACGATCTCCGTTTTAGGCGTGTGATAGCTCATTGGAAAGGTATCATCGAGGAGATTCATTTTGTGGGTTCAATGATGCCTTCAATTATCGTTGAGAACCTTGATCTCAAAAAACCTTCATTTGGGCCCTCAAAATGGCCCTGGAAGTTAAAAACTGCTAAAAATAGTAAATTGCCAAAATTGCTAGAAAACTGTTTTGAGGCAGTTGGAAAAGGTGGGTGGCCACCGAAATCCACCTGGATCAATGCTTGAGAGAGGAAAGTGAGTAGCAAAGAGGGCACGTTTTCCAAGGAAAAAATGCACGATTCTCGAGAAATTTTTTCTGTGAATTTTTGGCCGAAATATTTTTCTATTGTGGAAAGTCGTACTGTATGGATTTGTACAGTTCGTACAGATTTGGCATGGAAATTGAGGCAATTTTTGGCATGGAAATTGAGGCAATTTTTGGCATGGTTTTCGAGGCGGTTTTCAGATTTTTGGTGGCGGTTTTTGGGCCATACGAAACAGTTTGTACAGGTGATTGTGGGCATGAAAAATGAGATATGAAAGAGGCCAGACAACAGTACGGTTTTGGCACAAAAATCAAGGCAGATTTCTGTGGGACAGATTTGGTGCTGTGAGGTATTCTCCTTGGCTCGAAATGTTGTTTTGTTGCTGATATGTACTTTCCTAAAGCATTATAATAATATCTCTCTCTCTCTCTCTCTCTCTCTCTCTCGTTGGGTTTCCCCACATTGGGGTTTTCCCTGGCATTTGCCTAAATTTTTGTGAGTCATGGGTTGTTGTCCACTATGTATTTTCGCTGCATATTTTGCTTAGCAATGTGTATTTCTTCTTATGGAAATTTCTGAATGTGGGTTTTATGCATTTCTGAAATTTATGAAGACAATTATCTCTAGGTTGCTAAGTGTTTGAAAAAATTTCAGTTTGTTGATTTTAGTCATTAAAAATCTATAGGGATTCTCCCATATTGCATGGTCGCTCAGCCAAGTGACCAAGGGCAGTGGTAGGGAAAAGTTCACATGGAGAAAGGAACAACAATGGGCATTTGATGATCTAAAGCATCGCTTGTGCTCAGCTCTAGTACTCTCCTTACCCAATGTGAAACAACTGTTCGAGATTGAGACTGATGCATCTGACTATGTTGTAGGCGCGGTTCTCACTCAACATGGTCATCTGGTAGCATACCATAGTGAGACACTCTCAGATACTGTCTGAAAATACCCAACCTATGACAAGGAAATGTATTCCATTGTACAAGCCTATCATCAATGGAAACATTACATTATAGGAAAGGAGACAATCATCCACACTAATCATAAGCCTCTGCAGTTGATACAGACACATGGGAAGTTGTAGAACAACCACCATCATAAGTGGTTTACCTACTTGCAATAGTTCCATATCAACATCAAGTATAAGCAGGGAGCACAAATCGTGTCATTGACTGCCACAGTAGATCTCCCATGGCTACACTCACCATCGTGCTCCATTCCTGTGGACATGATGCATCTGAGTGGCCCCAACTTTATCAGCAAGATCTGGACTTCACCGACACCTATCATCTCTTGGGTACAGGCGTGAATGTCACTGATTTTCACATTCAAGACAGACTGTTATGCCATCTGGGCCATCTCTATATTCCTCCAAGCGAGCGTGCAAAGATGATTTGGGAGGCTCACTACAGTCGGATGGTTAGACATTTTGGCGTGGAGAAAACTGTGGCCATTCTACAGAAACGTTTTTTATTGGCCAAAACTTCGACAGGATGTCAACAAGTATATCATATCTTTCACTATCTGTGCCATTGCTAAGCCAACCATGAAGAAAAAAGGCTTATACACCCCTCTTCCTACTCCTGAGAGGCCTTGGGAATCCATCTCGATGGATTACATGTTTGGTCTTCCGTCCACCAAGCAAGACAATGATTATGTATTTGTGGTAGTTGATCGGTTTTCTAAGATGGCCATCCTCACAACCTGCAATAACAACATCACAACGACAGATACTTCCAAGCTCTTCTTTGAATGTGTGTGGGTACATTTTGAGATACCATAAACCATTATCTTCAATCGGGACAACAGGTTCCTCAACACATTTTGGTCGAGTCTTTGGTCACTATTGGACACCAAGCTCACTAAATCCACTACTTTCCACCCCTAAACTGACGACCAAATAGAGGTTGTCAATCAGATGATTGTGCACATCCTACACATGCACAACTCTAAGAATTTGTGTACATGGAATGAGAGTCTTCCCTATGTTCAACAAAGCTACAACAAATCTCTCCATAGATCCACCGACCATAGCCCATTTCAGGTGGGGTTGGGATTCCAACCCTTGGGTCCCATTGATGTTGCACTACCTCTTGCAACCACACAAGAACAATCTTCCCATGCTCATTCCGAGGCTAACAAAGCCACCAGATTCATTGAGCAGATTCAACACATCTGCCAATAGGTCCATGAGATTTTGAAGAAATCCAATGCTAAGTACAAACAACGCCATGATCAACACAGGGTACTGCACCAGTTTCAGGTGGGAGACAAGGTCTGGTTACATTTGTAGAAAGAGTGCCTTACAAGGCCCCATCAGAAGCTCCACCCACTCCGCTATGGGCCTTACACTATCACCAAGGCTATGGGTAGTAATGTTTTTGAGCTCAACACTTCACCCTTCCTTGGCTTGCACCCAGTGTTCAATGTGGACCTCCTTCGACTATATTTTCCACCACTATTGGACACCTCAAAGATAGCAGAACAATTGACACCAACATAGCTCAACCCTGACTGCATGGAACATGCATCCACTGATCAGATACTGGACACACATGTTAAGGGAACTCACCAGTAGAGGATCCAGATTTATCGAGTTGTCAAGGTAGGGCAGCTCCTACACCAAGGAAAGTGGCTCACCCAGGGCCAAATTCAACAGAATTTTCCTCACCTGATGGGGAAACTCAACACAATGGAGACCATTTCTTCCTAAGAGGGGAGGACTGATCCAGGTAAATATTGGTAGCCACCCACCTATTCCAACTATATCCTCTTAACAGTTTTTAGTTCATCGCATTCTTCTGTACTTCCTTGTAATTGTGAGTTCTACACTTTTGGGGCTATCTGAAGCCCTACACATCTTCCAGGTGGATACTGGTGGTCACCCACCTAATCCAACTGGCTTATTTTGGAATTTTTCATGTCAGCGCATCTTTTTGTACTTCCAGGTCCGTTTTGGGGCCCTAAACAATGTTTTTTTGGTTTGCCACAATCAAACTATAGACCATATCAAATTTTGATGACATAATGTGTATTTCTTGAAAATACCTTTCCAACGGGCTATCACGCGCCTAAAACAGAGGTTGTATGCAAAAGTTATGACCCCGGGAAGTTGAGGTACGAACTTACCTAGGGGGCCCACAGAACTTTTGGCGTTTCACCTCCTAGGGTTAGGTTTTTGGATGGCTAGGGTTTTGGAATTCATGAGTAATGTTAAAAAGGCTTCTGGTGCCTCATTGTAATGATTTTGCTCAAACGAATGCACATAGCAGCCACATCTCTTTTCAGAGATAACTACCACCATTCGAACAAGTTGTTTTCAGTTCTGCAACTTTACAGTTTCAACCTATTTTATTTATTCAATAGAAGTTATTGTTCACTGGATATATGTTGTTGTTCTCCATATCTCTGTGTTATTGTATTCAGTTTGTTATTCATTTCGTTCTGCTCATAAATATGGATCACATATTAGTGGGTTATGCATTTCTTTATAAACGACATATTGCTTATATATTTACCCAATATCGGTTATAGATTTTAAGATTATTTTTATGCTCAAATGCCTCATGGAGTTTGTCTCCTTCCTTTCTTTAAATAACATTCTCCTCTACAATAGAGCTTCTTGCCAGATACCCACTTATTTGCATCGACAAACCTTGTTACCTTCTAGTTGTCCATCTTGACTCTTGCAAAATTGAAACCATAGTCAACTTGCATGTTTTTTGACCAATTTTCCAACTATGAGACACACATTTTATCTTCACATAATCCCACCTTTAAGACATGTACGATCAATTATGTCAAGGTTGTTCCTTCATACTTTCTTTTCATATTCATTACATCCATGTCTATTTGTTTTCTTCTTGTTTTTCTTCTCGTTTCCTTTACAAATGTTTCGAAGATTCCCTTACAAATGTTTTGAAGTGTACCATTGCTACATAATGGCTACACCCATTGAATGAAAATGCCATGAAGTTATTGCATGGTGTGTCCACTAAGATGCAACCATTTCTACAAGTTATAGATCTCAACCATGCCCACTCTATTCAAAGTTAAACCTTGTTGATACCACACTTCTATATCTAATGGAACGCACATGTAGCACACAATGTTGCCAACAAAATTCAATCGACATGTTGCATCATAGGTGATTGAAAGGGATCATTAATAAAACTCAACGGCTGGACCTATAGATTGCTTAATAGTGCACATAAGCTCTATTTTTGTTTTTCTAATACACTGGAAAACCTTCTTCTTCCACATCCATGCTACTCTCATTTATTGTTTTCTAACTATTGTCTTCCATACACAACTATTATACTATTTGGCTTAGAAATCATCGATGCCACAATGACATTAGTTGGGCATCCATTTGCTATATCGCTCCCAATCGCTTGCTAATCAAAAAGCAACTCCTCATCAATGCACAAACCACTACTAAAAAAACATTACTCTTTGCCTCAAGTCACTTGGTTTTCCACCAAACAAACAACTATTCCTACATATCCTTGAGCCCTTATCAATCAATTGGGCTATCAAAAGGTCTTTGGATTTGAATTTTTGACATAGTGGTCAATCAAATTGGGCTATCATAAGGTCTTTGGATTTGACTTTTTGACATAGAGAGAGGGGAGATACATATCACTTGCTTTAATGATTCAACTACATTTTTTTATGATGAGATCCAAATTGGGCATGCCTACCTTATCTCCAACAACAATATCAAACAATAAAATAAAAAGTATAACCACTTGAATAATGATTGTGAGATATTATTGCAACCCACATCCTCAACTCAACATTTCCTAGGGGATAGTACATCGATCCCCCAACCCCATATTAATTTCATGCCAATCAGTGAAATGAAAGCAACAATTGTTAGCACTATCATTGGTAGTATCGGTCTTGTCACTAACACATCCCCTATCTCCCCTTTACATAGGAGAGATGGATCAAAAGCTATCAAAAAATAATCTCTTTGAAGGTCATGTTAGGATATAGTGTGGACGTGACATTGTGGGGAGAACCATTGTGGTGTTGGAGGCAAGAAACTAGCTAATTTGTGTTTTGAAGGTGCACCCCATCCTTATAATCAACTTGGAGGTTGTTAATATTATGGTAGCTGCGGGAGGTATTTACCTCTACATGTGAACCTGACGAGAATAGAAGACTCTGGGAAGCAAGAGAAGCCCTAATGAATTGGCTAATAACCCTAGAAGCCTTGTCGGCTCAAGAATATAATTTATATTAGGCTATTAGCCTCCAAGAGAAGAAGTCGGCTAGAATTAATAATAATATACTGAATAGACACATACCCAGAAAGAGAAGTTGGCCCCATTAAACTGGCAGGATTACTATAAATACAGGGCGCCAGTTCTCATTTGACAACATCTCAGGACTGCAGTTTTCCCAATTGGTGCACATTGCGGTTGCAGTTGGTGCGCAGGTTTGGAGGAGGGTTGCAGGTGCAGCTGCAGCAGCAGCTAGTTTCAGTATTGGCTTGGATATCTCTTGGCTAGGGTTTGGAACATCTAATCAGTCTTTTGTGATGCACTATCCTTGGGGATTGATGTGCTACTCTTTGTTTGTCTATCTAGCCTAGGGTTTGCTTCCGAAGGAATTCTCAGGTCAAGGATAAGGTGCTCAGAGGGAGGCTTTGGCCTGTGGTTGGGTGACGAGGGTATTGTCAATGGTAAAACGAGCACACAATCTTCTATATTCTAACAGGTTATGGGCCCACACCCCTTCAGTCAGCCTAAAACGCTAGAAGGAAACATAGCCTCTAGACATTGAGCTTGTTGAGGAACTACCGCTAGGGTTACTAGCAAGAGGATCTTCCAAAAGCACTGCAACTAGGGTTACCAGCAGAAGCAGTTGCAGAAACCCTAAACCTCTTGTTGAGGCACCTTAAGTGACGATATTGACCTAATCTCCGGATAGACTAGTGCGCCCTAGTCCAGCGCATCTCCTGGTACTCTCAAAAGGCCAAGATGTGAAGTTTGGATTTTTGGTCAAATCTAGGGTTTGACCAAGTCAAGCAAGCCATGATGAACTCTATGAAGTCTGAGAACAAGTTAGATGGAGCTTCCAACTTCAGAGCATGGAAGACAAGGATTGACCTCATCCTTGCTAAGAATAAAGTGTTGAATATTATGAAAGGAAAGATCGTGAAGCCAGAGTTTAAAGAAGGAGAAGAGAAGGAACCGCAGAACATTGTAGCTATGGAGAAGTTCAAAGACGTTGACATCAATGCCATGGGTATCATAGTGGATTCCATAAAAGACCACTTAATACCCTACATCTCCCATCTTGACTCATCGAAGAAGATGTATGATGCCCTAACAAATCTCTTCTCAGTTAGAAACATTGGACAAGTTATGAGTCTAAAGAATGAGCTCCGTGACATGAAGATGAATGATGACGACAACATAACATCATACTTTGTAAGGATCTCCCAGCTAAGAGATCAACTACAAGCTATTGAAGAGATGACTTCAGAAAAGGAATTGGTGAACATAGTACTCAATGGTCTTCCCAAGACATGGGATGCATTTGCCGCAAGCATGAACACAAGGAAGGAGTACCCCACATTTGAAGAACTTTGGACTTGTTGTGCTCAAGAAGAATCAAGGATCAATGCAAAAGAGAAACCTCAAAAGAAGTATGATGATCAAGCCTTCACAGAAAGATTCAAGAACTTCAGGAACAAAAGGAAGTTTGGTTCAAGGAGGAAGCCAAATCAAGAGAAAAACATCTCAGAAATACAATGCTTCAACTGTTAGAAGTACGGTCACTACAGAAATCAGTGTCCCGAGCTAAATAAAAGAGAGAAGAAACACGAAGCATCAATTGCTGAAGAAAAGGAACCGACAAAGAAGACTAAGAAAGATGGAAAAGATTCTTCTACTAAAAGGTAACAACACTCTTCTTACTTTCTTGTACATATCTTGCTTGCATCATCTTTGTACATATCTTGTATGAAGATGAATGATGACGACATCATAACATCATACTTTGTAAGGATCTCCCAGATAAGAGATCAACTACAAGCTATTGAAGAGATCACTTCAGAAAAGGAATTGAACACAAGGAAGGAGTACCCGACATTTGAAGAACTTTGGACTTTTTCTGCTCAAGAAGAATCAAGAATCAATGCAAAAGAGAAACCTCAAAAGAGGCACGATGATCAAGCCTTCACAGCAAGATTTAAGAACTTCAGGGACAAAAGAAAGTTTGATTCAAGAAAGAAACCAAAACAAAGAAAAGATATTTCATAAATACAATGCTTCAATTGTCAGAAGTACGGTCACTACAGGAATCAGTGTCCCGAGCTAAAGAAAAGGAAGGAGAAACATGAAGCATCGATTGCCGAAGAAAATGAACCTGCAAAGAAGACTAACCAGGATGGAAGAGACTTCTTCTACTAAAAGGTAACAACACTCTTCTTATTACTCTTCTTATTTTCTTGTACATATCTTGCTTGCATCGTCTCTGCACATATCTTGTATATCTATCTCTTGGAAGATAATGTGTTCAAAGAAGAACTATACCTATGAAAGAACAACAAGACAATGATGAATATCATTAGATAATACATATGAAAGGATGAAATACAAATCATGTGGAAGACATTACAAGATAAGACCGAAATCAGAAATCAATCTTGAAGAGACTTGGAAAAAGTAAAGACAGAAAGAAGTCATTGAAGAGACTTGGAAAAAGTAAAGACAGAAAGAAGTCAACAATCTAAAGGAAAATGAAGAAAGACTTATGACGACAACTAAGACGGAAGCATGGACTCTATTAGACAAGAGAGCCAATTATATATTTTAGAAGACACTAAGGATGAAGATGGAAGCATGGACTCTATTATATATTGTAGAAGACAATAATGACGGAGACAGAAGCATGGACTTAGTAAGACAAAGGGAGTCGATTATATGCACTCTTACATGAAGCACAGATTAGGAGGGAGCTAATCCTATGATCCATTAAAGATGATGATGATGATGATGATGATGATGATATATATATATATATATATATATATATATAT
>CBVK0100099201.1:9103-27123 GCA_900067695.1 Picea abies
CGATCTAAGTCCTAGAAAACAAATGAAAACTACACTAAGGAACTAATCTAAACTACATATATACAATCTATTAACTAAATCATACAACTATAATTCTACAAAATTAAATGTTTAATTATTAACAGAATCAGCTTCAATTACAAATATACAATATTTACAAATTACAGATTTAAATTAAAACCTGCAAAAATCATTTGTAATCTGTCCTAAGACAGTGAAACCATTGTTTTTAGATTTTTATAATTTTATGAAAAAGAAATAGAATAAAAACTATCTAAGCTAAGCAACTAAAATAATAACTCTAACTATGAATCTAAACTAATATATTTATCTAAACTACTTATATTATACTAACTAATTAACTATCAAATAATAAATAACAAAATGACCTCAAGTAATGCTTCAGGTTTGTCCTGTATGCAGTAGTTGATTCAGTTGTTTGGTGGGAGGAAACCCGCACCAGATTATCCACAAACTTCTCATAAACAAGAAGCAGTTGTGCTCTTCAAATATGAACGACAGGACAAACAAGACATAAAAAATAGCAACAATTTTATGATTTACAAACCATCACAATTAGATAAATCTGTGTGCAACAATTTGTGCAAAACAATTCAATAAATGAAAAAGATAAACCTGTATTCATTAAATTGAAATAAAGTGATTGTTGTATTTTTAAATAAGAGATATCAGATATGGAGAACATATAAATCAAATCACATCAACATGCAATGAATTATGATAGCTAAAGTAGTCGATAATTAATTGCAAACTGATATGCAGAAACTTGAAACAAAAGATTGATATATTGAAAGCGAAAGCTGTTACAAGACATCAATTTTCATCTCAGTCTGAATCATAAATCCATAGTTTGGTTCTCTCCACAGTGATGATGATGATTCCAATTAAAAAAAATAACAAGTATTTAAATACCTCCCACAGGGTAAAACATCCCTGTGGGAATTATCAAAAACAGTTTACAAAAAATGTAGGGATAATCTCCCAAGTCTGACTAAAACTAACAACCTATAATAAAAATGTATCACTAAAACATCTCTCAAACTGCCATAGCATGCCCCATTGATCATTGTAATTCGTATGCACCTGAAAGGCGGCAAAAATAGACAAGATTAGAGGATATTTTATTGATAAAATTGATAAAAATCTAATTTCTAAGACTAGCTACAGAATCTTGCGATTTTGTAGCTGGTCTAAATTGAACACAGAATCATTTCAAAACCAATTCAAATCTTAACAGAATTATATTCAAACTATGAAACAAAAATTTAATTGCTAATTGGAAACCAAACGAATCATTCAAATCAAAACTTATATGCTAATTTGAAACAAATGAAATCGCGGTCAATCGAAAGGTAATAGAGATACATGCACTCTGTTCAACATTTGTTATCACCAATTCGGGTAAACAGAATCGCTTAGATAAGTCGACAGCAATGAAATCATTTTCATGAACCCATTTTAATCGACACAAACAGTAACAGGTTAAACAAATCATTTATGTAATAGTTTATGTCGCCTCATCCATTAACAAAATCATTGTCGAATCACAACGAAATCAATAGGATCGTATTTCAAATTAATGGAACTATATCAAACATATACCAACGATCATGCTAATCGTAGCACGCAGATATCGTTTACAAATCAAATCAAACAGGGACGAATCGAAACAGTTTGAAGCCGACACAATCGTTAAGAAAAATTGTATCAATCAACACAGCTACATGATTTTTAGCAAATAGATCTTTTGCATAGGTCGAATGTAATCAAAATCCAAATGAGAGTATTGATTCCATAGAAAACATAGTCGTTCCTAGTAAATCGAAGTCAATAGGGTTGTATTGAGTCTATTAGAAACAAACACAACTAATCAAAATCAAACCAAATCGACTATTCTAAATCAGACGAACAAAATTGATTCAAAAACAAGCCAAACATAATAAAAAACAAATCAATTGCTTATACTAAGCTGGGCACGACAAAATCACATAACCAAATCATAGCTACATTTAATTATAGAAAAATGAATCTACTGTACAGGATCCACAACATAATCGTTTTCGATGATCAAACTATAATAGAATCATTTCGAATGTATTAAAATGAACAGAGCTAATTCAAATGCGTTATATTAATTCAAACAAACTTACACAACAAAATTCATATTGAAATTCATACCTGGACAATCAGAAAACAACTCGGTCATGATAATTTGGAATTGACAAAGGCCGTTGCTGCTTCGACGTTCTTGAAGACAATTGAACCGATGGTTTTTTGTTTCTTGTCATTAGCTTGAAGCATGTCTCTTTCTTTTGACAGCACTATCACCCGTTCCTCTAACGATTTGATCTTTGATTGTAATAGGGGAATGTCGGTGTAATAACGCTCTAGCCAAACATTACATTGGACACATGATGATTTCTCGGTCTTTGACATAACAGACGAGGGTTTGTTTAAGTCACCAGGGGTTTCATTGTGTAACTTGATTCCCAGGTAGTTAGGGTTGTTTTTGAGGCACGAGGGTAAATTAGATACATAGTCATAAGGTTTCATAGAGCATAGGCCATGGAAATAGGGGTACTCTTCAGCTAGGAAATGCTCGATATTGGATTCCGAGTCCTCGCTCAGGACTATGGGATTTTGGTCGATATTCTGTTTAGGTTTGTTCTGGGAAAGTCTTGATATCAATCGAGCATTTTTCTTCCCCTTTTTGTTGACAGTAGTATCACTGTTTTCTTTCTTCCTCCCAGGTCTTTTGACGACCTTAATATCATCCTTAGCACATAGGTTAACTAAGGCATCAGGTAGGTCCAAATCGGGGCAAACTGAGAGTTTGATAGGGGGTAGAAGGATATGCAGCGGAACGGCTGGCCTAGCCAAAGTCTCACTGACCACATCCTTGTCGATTTGAGCAAACTCTGGATTAGCAAATCCATTTCTAGATAGAAAGGCTTGCCAATTATTGCCACTAAGGTTTAAATGGTGGACGATGATGAGTTTAATTAAGCCTTGATGAAAAAGGCTGCTATCAGCCTTCTCACATTTGAATCTTTTAGACATTTTGTAAAGACAACGCAAGAAGTAATGTGGCATGTTCAAAGGATAGCCCATGCAATTCATCAATAACTGGAGGTGATACAGAAATACCAAGCTATACCGACCTTCACAGGTCACAAACTCTTTAACAATTACCAAAATATCGTGCCACCTGAGTTTGAGGGTAGAAATAGGCATACCTTTATCACAGGAAACAACCTTTCATGATACAAATAGTAAAGGCCACGGAACCTCGTCGACTTTGGAGTTTTTAAACAATCTCTGACCTGTAGTTGCTAGTCCTATAGCAAAGCTTATGAACTCCTCATTGAGCTCGCACTGTATGTCACCGACTTTATCCCTTGCACCCGTCAAAGGTGAGGGCGAATTGTTAGGCAACCGAAAGGTTGAAACCCTCGAACCTCTTGTATAAACACTAGCCAACCACTGTTTTCTAAATCCTTATGGGCATTATCGAATAGCAATAGAGCTTGGCTATCGTTTGGCTCTATGCGCACCACCGACGCCATAGACAGGAGCACATGGTGAGCAGGGTGCACGGGTAAGGGTTTGAACAGAGTATGCGCAGGGTTGATAACTCACAGGCTCGCCCAAAAACTAGTAGAGGTGACCCGGGATAGGGGAAAATCATTAATGACAAAATGTGCGAAGGTGGTGGAGCTAACTCAGCCCATGCAAAACAGTCATTTCCCAAAGTACAACCGACGGCGCATATAACGATTCCAATCACTATTGTATATATTAAAAACCATGGCATTCAAACCATTAATCAAATCTATGATAAGTGGATCAAACATTTGCACTAGAAATAGTCTTAGCATAGTTTTAAAACCCAAAATAATGATTCGAAATAAACACCAAGGGTTCGATCATATGAAATATGTGTTGTATGAAATGATTTATACCAAGGGTCTAACCATAATGCCAATGTGTTTTCATGAAACCAATGTGTCAAAGAAATTGATGAAATAACATAGAAATCAAACCACCAATGCATCACAAACTTGATCATAAGAATATCATCACAGTCTTGTAAAACGAAATCATATTAACAATTAAAAATGTCAAATGAATAAATAATCTTGGGGTCTTGCCAACTGTATAACCACAATTAAATTGGAAACGCAATGAACATATAGACAAGAGTGACCATAGCAATCTAGTGATGATTTTAATATGACTTCGAAATCAAAGTTTTCACGCTTGCAGTCGTGAAAAGAAGAACAAAGGCAAGTGCACAAATAGTGTCATTTTTATTCAAAGATTGCGATGAAAATCAAGGGTTGCAAAACACTGGCGTAGGTAGCTTATAAGGATAGTATAAAAATGCGAATTGGCTACCAACAATGGTGACACACTGGTAGAAGCAGTTATCTCTGCCAAAAGAACAAATTCAGATTTGGATAACGAGAAAAATTCTAACTCAAAAACAAATAGAAAATCACGTGAACATCATTATTGACCAAATATTCCAGCAGTGTTTAAAGGATGAAAACTGATAACTGTATTAAGACAAGTGAGCCATGATATTAAAGATAAAATCTTCAATACTGTTCACAGAGCCACTGCTGCCAGTAGGCGTCCATAGCCTCGACAGGGTTGCCATTTAACCCACTCTGATATCTGTATCCTGCCAAGAAGTTCTGGATCAGAATAAAAGACATGTTAAGGTTAAGAGGTCTCTTATTTATGAATTTTCATATACCCGACATTTCTTCGCTGCCAGCAGGCCTGTTCAGTACCCCGACGAAGTTGTCTTGGCATCATGCATGCATTTACCCACTGTCAGCAGACCTGTTCAGCATCCCGGTGGTTTTACAAGCACTTCCCACGGCTCTTTTAATGATTTATTTTGTTTTTTAAAGATATATAGTCGAGCGGGGTGGCACTGAAAATTATGATATTTTAACATATTTTTTTCAGACCTCAGCAGAATTTTTTAGAACTGTCCTTTATTGAGATCCAGAAATGGTTTATTTATAGAACCAACTTTCTAAGGCAAGGAGACATCTTTTGAGTCATTCCCTTAAGGAATAGAGATAGCATAAAAATATAATGGATGATCACCACAGGCTTTACTCATAGATCGAAATCAGTTAACTTATTTCAAACAACAAACTTTTCCAACACAGATGTAAATTTCAGAAGTCTACAATTGATGTTTACACAATTTTTCAACGGTCATTTCAGTGGAAGAATTTTCTGTTTTCTTTGTCTGAATGGTTCATCATATAGGTATGTGTATTTCCAAAACAAAACTAATAAGTGTGAAATAAAATCAAAACCAAAACCAGCAAAAGGAAAAGCAAACAAAAGAAAAGTATGTACATAGTATACAAAGAGTTGTCATCAAGTGAAATATATTTTCAGAGCCTGGTCATTCACCGGATAGGTGTCGGGCTACCCTTCTAGATTCTGCAATCGGAAAGAGCTGGGACCCAACTTCTCAGCAATTAAAAACGGTCCAAGCCATAAGTTTTGAAATTTCGTGTGTTCTCCCTTTCCCTCATGCGGTTTGTCCCATTTCAAGACAAGATCACCTACTTCGAAATTCCTATCAGAGGCAGAGTCAGAATCAAACTAGCTTTTAACTACTAGTTGATGCTGATCTAACTTACGTTTAGTTTGGGCTCTTACCTCTTCCATCTTCATCAAAGAGTTAATTTGGTTTTCCAAAGGGGGACAGTCTTCTTCTTGTATTTTCTGTGATAGCTAAAGTGAGGGTAGAAGAATGTGTGGTGGCAGAATTGCTTCTCTGCCATAAACGAGAAAAAAGGGAGAATTACCTACAACAGTTTTTGGTGTTACCCTATCAACCCAAATTGCATTTAATAGTGCATTGTCCTAGTTTTTGTGATTTTCAGCCATCGTTCTCTTGATGATTTTAATCAAGTTTTTGTTTGTTGATTCTGCCAATCTGTTGCCCTAGGGGTAATAGCTGGGGGAATACTTCAATTTAATTCCTTTTTCCAAAGAAAACTCACTCATCTCAAGAGAGGAAAAATAAGAAGCATTGTTGAATACTAAACAGTCAGGGATACCAAAACGAGTGATAATATTTGAATTTAGAAAGGCAATTACCTAACTGGTATTCACAATTCTTAACGCGGCAGCTTCAGACCATCTGGTAAAATAATCTGTGGCTATTATGATAAACTTATGTTGCTGTGAGGATGGCGGATTGATTGGACCTATGATATCAAGGCCCCACTACTGAAAAGGGGAGTCTACTAAAATGGGCTGCAAAGGAAAGGTTGGTTTATGTAGCCGCCCTGATGCTTTTTGACAAATAGTACACTTACGACACAATGCATGGGCGTCTCTAAAAAGTGTGGGCCAGTAATAACCCACTCTAAAAACCTTATGGGCAGTGGTGTCACCACCAAAATGACCACTAGCTTCTCCTGCATGCAACTCTAGTAAGACTTTTTCTGCTTTGTCTTTCTCAAGACAGCGCATTAGTATGCCATCAAAATTTTGGCGAAACATAATACCATTAACCAAATGAAAGGAGGCAGACTTTAATCTCAACGCTCTTCTTTTAGTGGGATCCAGGTGATGAGGAGCTGACCCATGTTCAAGACAGAATTTTATATTGTCATACCAGGGACTGACAGAGTTTTGTGCACAGTAGATTACACTTTGATCATGTTGTTCTAGGTTTGACCTATTGCTTTTTTCTTGCTGTCCCGTTGCTGAATCAAAAACTAACTTGCATAAACCTTGGCCTCTTACTATCTAAGCTGGGGTAGTTTCTATGTCGTACTCCTGTAAAGAAGTAACCTAGTTCACCTTCTTTTCACCTAGTTCTTTCTGCACTAACAGGTTCCTAACGGCTGGGTAAGGGACAATAATCTTTGTCCTGGATTTCAAAAGATAAGATCGAAAGTTCTTGACTGCTTTGAAGACAGCGTAGGCTTGTTGATCTACCACTGGGTAATTAAGTTCTGTGCCTTTGAAAGTAGAGCTCATAAAGGCAATGGGTACTTCATTGTTTTCGGTGTTCTTATGAGTTAGGACGGCGGCGTAGGAACGGTCAGAAGAAAAAATGTAGAGCATGAAGTCTTGGGAAAATTTGGGGCTCATGAGAGAAGGAGCGTCTATTATGGCCTTTTTTATTGCATTAAATGCTTGGTTTTGTGAGGGTCCCCAATGATATTGTGCGTCTTTCTTAATTAAATTCTGTAAAGTTCTGACCATTTCGGAGAAGCTGGGGACGAATCTCCTTACAAAGTTAATCTGGCCTAAGAAAGACTGCATAGAATTTTTGGAAGTAGGAGGGGGGAGTTTCAATATGACTTGAGTCCTTTCGGGGTCAATAATTATCCCTTTGCTTGACACAATAAATCCTAAGAGTTTACCCTGTTCTACTGCAAAGATGGATTTTTTAGGGTTCAAGGAAATGTCGTATTTACGACATCGTTGTAGAACGACTCTTAAATGAGCTAGATGATCGGTTTTGTTTTTGAAAAATATAGTAACATCATCTAAGTAAACTATGACGGACTGATTGATTAAGCCTCGGAAAGCAATGTCCATTGCTCTCTGGAAAGTGGCACCAGCATTAATCAGTCCAAAGGGCATTTTCCTGTAAGCATAGGTGCCCCATGGAGTGCGGAAGGTAGATTTCAGTTGGTATGGAGGAGACATCGGGACTTGGTTGTACCCCGAGAAACCATCCAATAAGGATAGCCTCTTAGAACTAGATACCTGTTGAAGGATCTGTTCCATGGGTGGGACAGGATAGTTGTCTTTATCAGACGCTCTATTAAGGTTTCAGAAATCAACGCATAGTCAGATTTCCCCACTTTTCTTCCGAACAGGGATGAGGTTAGAAACCCATTGAGTGTACCTAACAGGGGAAATTATATTAGCATTTAGGAGCTTATTTAATTCTTCTTTGATGGTCGGTTCGAGCTTAGGATGCATTTTTCTTAATTTCTGTTGAAAGGGTAAGGTTTGGGGTTTCATAGGAATGACGTGTTGTATGATGTTAGGGTCAAAAGTTTTAAGGTCATCATATGTCCATGCAAATACATATTTAAATTCTTTGAACAATTTAATAAATGCATCTTTTTCTTATTGAGAACACCCAACCCCTAAATTAATGCACTGCAGATTGTCATTAGTTCCTAAGTTTACTTTTTCATATAATAACGAGGAACTATTGGTTTTACAGTTGACCAATTTTTTGAATTTATCTTGAAGATTGTAAAATTTCTCTAATATAACTACATATTTAGGGATCGAATTTACCATGCCCGATGAAGATTCAGGAGTTTTTGGATCTGGTATTACCGTGAAATCGCGCAAATTTTCATCGTGAGTGAATTCTTCTATCACCGCGCCTTGAAAAGTTTCTTCCATATGCAGGAAGCTAATGATCTGCTGATCATCGTCGAAGACTCTCCAGTTTGTGATATTGTCAGGAACGGAGGGCTTGAACAACAGTTCGACGGAGAATGCATCCAGGGACAAGCCTTCTGCAAGAAAGAGTTTGGAAGCTACGTTAGCTAATAGATCTACTTCAAAATTGTTTAATCTAGGAATATAATTTATATTGAAAGAAGAAAATTTATTCATTAAATTCCATACCTTGGATTGGTAGCTTTTAAGATGTGGAGACAGACAGTGGATAGAATCTCTTACCTGTCTAACCACGATTTCGGAATCACCAAAGACAGTCAGGTTTTGAATGTTCATATCTAAATCTTTTCTGAGACCTTGCAGTAAAGCCTCATATTTTGTTGTGTTATTAGTACATTCAAATTCTAACCTACATGCAATCAATGTTTTGTTACCTGAGGGATCGATAATAACGCAGCCTGCACCAGCTCCTTCTTTGGACTTTGACCCATCAAAATAAAGAGACCAGATTTGATTTTTATCGAGTGCATGAGACCGTTGTGTAGAAGTTGTTGGTTGTACATATGCCACAATCCTGGACTGTTGTTCTGGGTTGGTGATAGCTGAAGTCTTGGCCATGAAATTGCTAAAAAGGGTATCCATCCCTTGTATTTCGGGTGAATTGGCAGAAGGTGTAAATGGTTCGTTGGGATCATTCGGATCTGTGACTGTGATCTTAAGGTAGCATTCACGATTTACCTTCATTTTGTTGGGCTTGTCATTCTCTGGAAGCCATAGGTGAGACCAATCTATCACAAAATAGCCGTGTAGCTGCTCTGACCAGTCCCTACTTAAGAACAGACCATACACTTCTGGAATATCCACAACAATAATATCAATAACTTGATGAACCTTGGGCTTAGACGATAATCTTATAAGCGCATTTCTTAATTCGCCTACAACTTTAACACTGGTTCGATCAAGTTGGATGATTTTTAAAGTGGATGGTTCGACTTCAGCGTTAATATTTTGACATACAGACCATGGAATCACATTGGATGACGCTACTGAGTCTACCATGCAATTGTGCACGTTTATATTGAAGATTTCGAAAGTTAACAAAAATGGAGGTACATTTCTGCGAGTACTAAGTGTGGTAGTTTGTGGTTTTTTACTCGTAGTTTCTAAAACTACTTTATCTACATTATTTACATTATTTAAAGGAACGCTTCCTTTTTCTTGAGGATCAGGATTATTTTTAGTGGAATTCTTCTGAGGGAATTTGTTCTGAACAACCTTGTTATTGCTTGAATTACCATTTTTGCTATTCTCTGCGATATTCTGTAACATTTTTTGTAGCAGAAAAGGAAATTTCAATAACTCATAAACATAAATGTTAGCCCTTAACTTTTTGAGGTCTTCAACTAAATCATAATCTAAGTTGGGGTTCACATGACTCTGTTTAGTCTCAGCTGGTTTAGATTGCTTTGAGGGCAAAGTTGTAGTGTTTTCAGAAGAAGGTTTGCTTGCTGCCTTACTCCTAGTATTGTAGGGATGGACCATCTCGAAGTTAGCTTCGAAGATACTATCTGATAAGTGTCCGAAAATGTTTCGAGAAGACTCTTCTTCTTACATTGTCTCTTGTTTGACAACCTCCTCAGGAATCTCAGGAGGCATCAAGTTATCCTGGGCTTCTAGAATTGTTTGAAGGGCGTATTGCAGACTTTCTAGATTAAGGCCTTCAGTATTCAGATTAGGTTGGTTGGTTGGGAAAGGCTTCCTGAATGGGGGCTTGTAAGGCCCTTTGCTCGAAGAAGCTTCTTTGGTTGTCCTTTTCAAATCTATAACTTGATTCGACAGTTTTTGAATGACTTTAGTTAAGTTTTCTAAATCAGAGCTTTCAGGTTGTGTTTTACTTTGAGTAGGTCTAGGGAGGATTTCGATCTTCTTTTTGGAAGATGAACTAGTCTCTGTTTCATTGCTAGTAGCGTCTTTTAGACTAAGGATGTCCTTTTCAATCTAGATGGCCTCTTTGAAGGCTTCTAACAATGTGGATTTCTTAGATCGTTTGACCCAAATAGCTATACTTTGATGCAAGGCTTTAGTATAGTATGTTATTATAAGATTCTCAGCAGGCATGGAATTCATAGGGATTTGGTTTTTAATTCTTAAGAATCTTTGATAAAAGTCTTTAACTTTCTCTTTTGGGTTCATACTTAAGTTAGAAAGGTCCATGACTAGGACTTCCAGAGGCTTACCGTCTCCTAACTTTTCCAAAAAGCAGGATTCAAACCTTTCCCAAGACACGATGGTATGGGGTTGTTGGGAAAAGTACCATGTAGATGCATTTCCCTCGAAAGTGTAGGGGAACAACCTACAGACTACGTCTTCATGCTCGACATTGCAGAGTCTAATGGCTAACATAAAAATTTTAATGTGATCTTCAGCGATCTGTTTAGAGTCAGGGTCAAACTTGGGAAGCCATTTCTCTGGATGTTTAGGTAAGGGATGTTGTGCCCCAGGTACAGCTACTACATCCTGGTTGAGCTAAGGTTTGGCAGGGTTGTTCTAGTTGGCCATTGGTGTATTAGGTGTGGAAGGATAAGACGGGGAACTGCCTTCGCTAGAAGAGTCTTCTCCAGAAGAAGAAGGAGATGAGGGAGGTGGTGAGGGAGGTATCCCAGATCCCCCTGCATCAGAAGTGAGGATTGGATCTGTAGGGTTCACAGTGAGGTTAGTGCCTCCGAGTTGTTCTCTGATATCAAAGAAATATAAAGGTTTGTCCAAAGGTCAATTTGGTTGCCTCAAATGGGCTAAGGCACTATGAGCTCTTATGAGAGATTGGAAGACAATCTCTTGTATGTCACCACCTGTAGGATTTGGGGTTGCTGGCTCAACTCTGATCCGTGGATCGTCATTTGATGTGGTTTTTGTTTGAGGGGGAATGTTGTTTTTTGAATGACTTCTTGTCACTATAGGTGAGCGATTAGGTGGTGGAGGATTCTTACGACCGCTTCGTACCATTAATAAATTTCAGGCCCCCCTTCTAGCGCCATTTGTTGACAATTGTAAATGAACGCTCGCCAACTGGAAGGGTGGATCCGGTCCGGGGTTGTCTAAATAACCCAAGCCGTTTGGGATAACCCACCTTGACGGGTTTAGCGGCTCCGTTGGTCGATCTAAGTCCTAGAAAACATGCAGAAACTTGAAACAAAAGATTGATATATTGAAAGCGAAAGCTGTTAGAAGACATCAATTTTCATCTCAGTCTGAATCATAAATCCATAGTTTGGTTCTCTCCATAGTGATGATGATGATTCCAATTACAAAAAATAACAAGTATTTAAAGACCTCCCACAGGGTAAAACATCCCTGTGGGAATTATCAAAAATAGTTTACAAAAAATCTGGGGATATTCTCCCAAGTCTGACTAAAACTAACAACCTATAATAAAAATGTATCACTAAAACATCTCTCAAACTACCATAGCATGCCCCATTGATCATTGTAATTGGTATGCACCTGAAAGGGGGAAAAAATAGACAAGATTAGAGGATATTTTATTGATAAAATTGACAAAAATCTAATTTCTAAGACTAGCTCCAGAATCTTGCGATTTTGTAGCTAGTCTAAATTGAACACAGAATTGTTTCAAAACCAATTCAAATCTTAACAGAATTATATTCAAACTATGAAACAAAAATTTAATTGCTAATTGGAAACCAAACAAATCATTCAAATCAAAACTTATATGCTAATTTGAAACAAATGAAATCATAGTCAATCGAAAGGTAATAGACATACATGCACTCTGTTCAACATTTGTTATCACCAATTCAGGTAAACAGAATCGCTTAGATAAGTTGACAACAATGAAATCATTTTCATGAACCCATTTTAATCGACACAAACTGTAACAGGTTAAAGAAATCATTTATGCAATAGTTTATGTCGCCTTATCCATGAACAAAATCATTGTCAAATCACAATGAAATCAATAGGATCGTATTTCAAATTAATGGAACTATATCAAACATATACCAATGATCATGCTAATTGTATCATGCAACAATCGTTTACAAATCAAATCAAACAGGGATGAATCAAAACAGTTGGAAGCTGACACAATCGTTATGCAAAATTGTATCAATCAACACAACTACACGATTTTTAGCAAATAGATCTTATGCATAGGTCGAATGTAATCAAAATCCAAATGAGAGTATTGATTCCAAATAAAACAGAGTCGTTCCTGGTAAATCGAAGTCAACAGGGTTGTATTGAATCTATTAGAAACAAATGAAACTAATCGAAATCAAACCAAATCGACTATTCTAAATCAGATGAACATGATTGATTCAAAAACAAGCCAAACAAAATAAAAAACAAATCAATTTCTTATACTAAGCTGGGCATGACAAAATCACATAACCAAATCATAGCTTCATTTAATTATAGCAAAATGAATCCACTGTACAGGATCCACAACATAATTGTTTTCGATGATCAAACTATAATAGAATCATTTCGAATGTATTAAAATGAACAGAGTTAATTCGAATCCGTTATATTAATTCAAGCAAACTTACAAAACAAAATTCATATTGAAATTCATACCTAGACAATCAGAAAGCAACTTGGTCATGATAATTTGGAATTGACAAAGGCCGTTGTTGCATCGACATTCTTGAAGACAATCGAACCGGTGGTTTTTTGTTTCTTGTCATTAGCTTGAAGCCTGTCTCTTTGTTTTGACAGTGCTGTCACCCGTTCCTTTAACGATTTGATATTTAATTGTAACAGGGGAACGTCGGTATAATAACGCTCTAGCCAAACATTACATTGGACAAAAGATGATTGCTTGGTCTTTGACATAACAGGTGAGGGTTTGTTTAAGTCACCAAGGGTTTCATTGTGTAACTTGATTCCCGGGTAGTTAAGGTTGTTTTTGAGGCATGGGGATAAATTAGATACATAGTCATAGGGTTTCGTAGAGCATAGGCCATGGGAATAGGGGTACTCTTCAGCTAGGAAATGCTCGATATCGGAGTCTGAGTCCTCACTCAACACTATGGGATTTGGGTCGATATTTTTTTTAGGTTTGTTCCGAGCAAGTCTTGATATCAATCGAGCATTTTTCTTCCCCTTTCTATTGACAGTAGTATCACTATTGTCTTTCTTCCTCTCAGGTATTTTGATGACCTTAATATCATCCTTAGCGCATGGGTTAACCAAGGCATTAGGTAGGTCCAAATCGGGTCAAACTGAGGGTTTGACAGGGGGTAGAAGGATATGCAGTGGCACGGCTGGCCCAGCCAAAGTCTCACTGACCACAACCTTGTCGATTTGAGCAGACTCTAGATTAGCAAAGCCATTTCTAGATAGAAAGGCTTGCCAATTATCACCACTAAGGTTTAAATGGTGTATGATGATGAGTTTAATTAATCCATGATGAAAAAGGCTGCTATCATCCTTCTCACGTTTGAATCTTTTAGACATTTTGTAAAGACTACGCAAGAAGTAATGAAGCATGTTCAAAGGATATCCCATGAAATTCATCAATAACCGGAGGTGATACAGAAATACCGAGCCATACCGACCTTCACAGGTCACGAACTGTTTAACAATTACGAAAAGATCGTGCCACATGGGTTTGAGGGTAGAAATAGGCATACCTTTATCACAAGAAACAACCTTTCGTGATACGAATAGTAAAGGCCACGGAACCTCGTCGACTTTGGAGTTTTTAAACCATCTCTGGTCCATAGCTGCTAGTCCTGTAGCAGAGCCTATTAACTCCTCATTGATCTCGAGTTGTATGTCATTGACTTTATCCCTGCACCCGTCAAAGGTGAGGGCGAATTGTTGGGCAACCGAAAGGTTGAAACCCTCAAACCTCTTGTATAAACACCAACCAACCATTGTTTTCTAAATCCTTACAGGAATTATCGAATAGCAACAGAGCTTGGCTACCGTTTGGCTCTATGCACACCACTGGTGCCATAGACGGGAGCACACAGTGAGCAGGGTGCATAGGTAAGGGTTTGAACAGAGTATGCGCAGGGTTGATAACTCACATGCTCGCCTGAAAACTAGCAGAGGTGACTCGGGATAGGGGAAAAGCATTAATGATAGAATGTGAGAAGGTGGTGGAGCTAACTCAGCCCATGCAAAATAGTCATTTCCCAAAGTACAACTGACGCGCATATAACGATTCCAATCACTATTGTATATATTAAAAACCATGGCATTCAAACCATTAATGAAATCTATGATAAGTGGATCAAACATTTGTGCTAGTAATAGTCTTAGCATAGTTTTAAAACCCAAAATAATGATTCAAAATCAACACCAAGGGTTCGATCATATGAAATATGTGTTGTATGAAATGATTTATACCAAGGGTCTAACCATAACGCCAATTTGTTTTCATGAAACCAATGTGTCAAAGAAATTGATGAAATAACATAGAAATCAAACCACCAATGCATCACAATCTTGATCATAAGAATATCATCACAGTCTTGTAAAAATGAAATCATATTAACAATTGAAAATGCCAAATGAATAAAGAATCTTGGGGTCTTGCCAACTGTATAACCACAATTAAATTGGAAACGCAATGAACATATAGACAAGAGTGACCATAGCAATCTAGTGATGATTTTAATATGACTTCTAAATCAAAGTTTTCATGCTTGCAGTCATGAAAATAAGAACAAAGGCAAGTGCGCAAATAGTGTTGTTTTTATTCAAAGATTACGACGAAAATCAAGGGTTGCAAAACACTGGCGTAGGAAGCTTATAAGGATAGTATAAAAATGCGAATTGGCTGCCAGCACCGCCCAGATCAATATAGGTGCCTAAAAAGAGCTTCTTGGATCATTGATTGATGTTTTCTTGTCTTCGTTCTTGTGCACGAACAGTCTTAGGATTTCAAAGACTCTTCCTATCACTTTTTTCTTGACTTTCATTTCTTGACTTTTGTCGGTAAATATATACTCTCTCATTTTGGAATCTGAGTGTGCTTGTTTGGTTAAGAACCGATGATTAGTTGAAAGTTGAGCTTCTTTGTCTTTATCATTTGCTCATTGTTTGAAAGATCATTTTTTCTCATGCAATTGAAAAGGACTAGTTTGGTTTGCTTGTTATTTTTGTTTCCATTGAAAGATTGGTTTGGGTTTTTATCTATTGCTTGTTCATTAGCTTTTGGTTTTCTTCACTCTCACCATCATGGCGTAGGTCCTTTTTGAAAAGTGAACAACATTTTTCTTTCAAAATCATTTCTGTCTTCGAAAGTATTGAAAATCAATTGTTGAAATTATTGAAAAAGAAACAATAGAGAATTGTTATTGATGCGTGATTTGTTGCAATTGCATTTTAAAGGAAGTTGTGTCTTGTAGTTCAAGTTTGATCCAAAAAAATTCTCTTTCCCCCTTGTACAAAGGATTCATTGAACGAAATTTGAGATATTTCATTCTCATCCATGCATCATTGGGTCAGAGTCTTATACAACATCAGTTTCATCTCTGTTTCCTTTGAGTAACAACATCTCTTAATAACACTGTGCAATTGTAAAATTTAACTAGTAACTATTTTCTAGGGCTCTATTACACCAACATTTAGCTAGGCTAGCGCTTTGGAATAGGAAGAGAGATACACTCTCCAAAGCACAAAACACATAATAGCATCTTGTGTTACAGAGTGTTAAATTCTATTTACAACATCTTGTCCTGGGAAGCCCTTCTCACACAAGGGTCAAACACGAGGTCGCATTGATATTAACAGAGTTACTCACCCTTCTTTGTTGATATTGGTGTAGATATTGAACGTATTACGGGGATCACTTGGAGGTATACCCACAATGATGAGTGGAAGCCTTTTAAGTTGATTTCAGGCTAGATACCCTGCCCTTGTGTGTGGATCGGACTGTCAACTATCCCCCTAGGATTTATTGTTGTCAATGGTAACCTTCGTTGCCTATCTTTCTAGGTTATTAAACAAGGTGACTGTGAAGGGGAAAGTCTTCACGGTACTTGGAATCGATGTTGGCCAAACTCACTTGGGCTCCTTGGAGGGTATACCCACAATTATGAGTGGGAGCTTGCACCAGGGTGTAAGTTCGTTAAGCAGGTCATCAGCGTAACTTTTCCACCCTAGCCCAGACCCTTCTCGTCTTGTTGTTGCAACATTGGATTTCATCACCAACTAGTAACTTCAGAATTAGAAGGTCTTGTTTGCTTGGTGTTGTTTCCTAGATTTTGTTTTCTAGCACGTGTTGTTTGTTTACCAAAGTTGACAATATGATTTTCTTCATAAGTTTGTCGCTTGTTTACAATAGCTCCTCCATGTCGTTCACATAGAATGCAGGGTTTATCTCCAGAGTATCTAGAAGGTTCTCAACCCTTACCTACAAGTTCACCTAAGGGCTCTCCTCAGCAAAGTGAAGTCCCAGTCGTCACCACTCCACAAGTGGAACGAACTAACTCTCTAGAACATTTTTGAATTACCAATACTCGAGAGGACTTTCGACTTCACCCTGATTCTGAGCGACCGTTTATGCGACTGAATTCTTCTGGAGACTTAGTTGTTACGTCTTCTGGATCACCAGTCGGACCCTTTCTAGGCATTGAAGGCCAAGATCTTTTTTGGTCTATGGACGTTTTTCGATGGGACCTTTTTGGTCCAGGCTCACCTGTGATTTCTGAAATCACCCCACCTGTGATTTCTAAAATCTCTAGTCCAGAGACAGTACCGTTTACTACCACCTATCACTTTCTTGGTATAGATGCCCCGCGATCTGACCACATCTTGACCATCCCTACAGAAATGGCCCATCATACATATACTACGAGTGTTCACACTGGGTTTACCACGGTTAGTCTCACCCCCATTAGCACACCGCGAACGCCTAGCGTCACCCCAACACTACCACCTAGATACCGTGTGTTGAATGCTTCCATTCCCACTCCTACGCAAACCCCATCCGGTTCTCCCGATGGTCCTTATTCTTTTGGGCACTCTCTTCCTGGTTTTATTCTGACACTCCCTCAATTTACTTTTGGAGGACCTTCCTCATCTTCTACTGGTAGTCTTAATCCTAGTGGCACTGTTCCATCATTCACACCAAATTACCAGATTCTCGTTGGTGGAAAATTTCACCAAGGTGGTATGACTCAACCCCCTCTCAGTGGGCAAATTCCTATTGGAATGAAAATCCTAATTGGAACACAACCCCCAATTGGAACACCACCTTTGATAGGAGGACCAACCCCACCTTATGGACAAAACATACCTCCGTCCTTGGCCCAATATTGGAATCAGTTGATACAACATCCTCCTCAATCAACTGGGGGGCAGCAGTTTCTAGCTGCGTCTGTAATACCCCCTAGTATGGGCCAACCATATCCGGGTTCGTTCAATCCTATTTGGGGCTCGAATGCTCAAACTCACGTACCTGTTCCAGGATACAACCCCATGTGCTACTATCCTCTCCAACCACCACTGAAGCTGCCTAGGTCTTCACATTATATGCAGACTGCTTATGGTCCTACTGGTTTGCCAACAGGGCTTCCTCCCCGTGAGATCGGAAGAGC